>DWFO01000540.1:0-19816 GCA_018246595.1 Mimoniades nurscia nurscia
GAGATATGTTTTTTTTTTCATATACGAGTACATTGTTAATGGCCTTGTAAGATAAGCTTCGTTCTATTCGTTGTAAATTACGTTGTTCTTGTACGAGTCACACTTGATACAAATTAGTGACGCCTGAAATAATTTTAATTACACTTCTTTATGTAGCGTGTCTGTGGAATGGTATGTACCTAGTTGTGTGCGGGGGTGTGGTTGGGGGTGTGTGTGTGTGTATTGCTTCATTTATGTGTAAATGTGTGTAATTGCGATATACATACCTACATAATTTACAAAAGACTTTGTTACACATAGAATGTACCATACATAGGATATAAAATAAATGGTGGAAAGTGTTAGTACAACCCATCTCAGCCTACCCTATCCGGGAATATAGTCGTGATATTACGTTACGCTACAGGGAATACTACCTATAATGACAGGAGGGAAACAATAGCGAATCTGTCATCAATCTTTCTAAGCGTCATGTTAAAGGAGAAAATCACGTGACAACATGTTACCGGCCAAGCTGAGGGCATTATTGTAACGTGCAAATGAGATTCTGGACACGTTACGCGGCGACGACGGCGACGACGCGGCCGTCCGTCTGCTCAGCCGGCGCCCTTCGCAGATTTAACGCTGCGGATATTAGATCTGCAAATTGGTCGTGTTATCTTGCTCTCTGCTGTTACTGTGACCAGATCGCTGTGACTGAATGGAATAATTCCTATTAAATTTTGCATATTATTATTCGGTAGACTTATTTAGTTTCCTTGATACAATATGTAATTAAGTACTATCAACGTTGGTTCTATATTAAGAAATTTATCGTTCCACTCGTCACATACATATATTAAGTATGTATGTATTTATTTTCAGTTACTTAGATAGTTTATAGTTTTTAATTTTTTGTTATAAAGTAACATCACGCCTGTAATTCCCGAAGAGGTAGGCAGAGGAGTGTAGGACACTCCTACGTCTCCCCAGTTAATTTTACGTCCCACGATGGAATAGGTGGTGAGCCTATTGCAATATACCGGGCATTTTGTTATGTAACTTTAATGTGCATTTAATATCGTCAATAATTCTTTATTTGTCTTTGCCATCCTTCTTTTGCTGCTGCTGCTGTCATATGTTAAATTTCGTTTTATTTATTATTTTTTTATAAAGTACCCATTATTTTTTGAAACAATTTAAAAATATAATAGGCGTTTTTATGTAACTTTTTGTACTTGATCAGTTTAAAAAACCTGATTTTCGTATATCTCTGCTGTACTAATTGCTTGGAACCATAGAATTGTTTCTTCATGACCTGATGTGCCACCAGCCTCATTGTGGATACTCAAAACCAGTGAATCCATTTTAAAGACAGTTTTTTACACGTACCTACATTAATAAAATCGTTATTACGTAATGTGAAAACCTTTCGTATTCACTATGATAGTTCCACGTGGTTTTTAAAGGTAGAACCTATAAAAAGAAAGAGAATGTATTTCAATGGTTTTATTTATTTCTTAAAGTCCTTAAACTTCTCATGCTGTGGTTAACCACTCACGCCCTACGCCAATTCCGTATTGATAATAAGAAACGCCCCTTAATAGCTTTATTGACCCTTCGGCGTGTGAAGGATGGTCAGAAACAGAATGTTATCACAATATTATATCATAAGAAATATCATACAGAAATAATTCATCCACATGCATACCCATTTATGTATTAAACAATATGTAAGGTATACATGAATTGTATAGCATTTCGGATATTTTGTTTGAGTATTTTGACGTATAATCATGCCTGTAATCGCCAAAGAAGTAGGCAGGGAAGAGTAGTGGGCACACCCACGTTTCACCAGTTACGTTTCCATTTCTTTATAGTATAAAAGGTGTGAGTGCAATTTCATACACCAGACACAGATCCAGACTCCGAGCCACTACTTGAAATTCTAAGTTAGGAAAATACAATTGTAACTCGTTCCGGGACTTTAAACCAGGACCTCTCAATCAGCTGTCGCTTTTGCAGTCACTCGACCAACGAAGCAGTCACCACAAATCTTTTGACATTTCGAATATTCTTTTACCGCCATTTTGAATTTAATTTAATGAAACCGTTAGAGTTTCTCCGCTTGTACACGAGGAAAATTAATATAAGCTTTCGTTTAATACTTGATTACTTTTTTAATTTGTATAGCTACGGAGGGGTCTTATTAAGGGGAGTTATTATGGTGTTGTGAAAATTTATATCCTTATGATTTTCTCAGTTTTTCTTTTTAGTCACCTATTTTATTACTCATATAAGTTACTCGATTCGTCGAAGTAAAATACCGCTAAGTTAACATTAGGGTTATACGTAATTAATTTTACGAATAATCAGTTCGAATAAAATCGGTTACTCTGATGATCGCCGTTCACACGTGACATTAAGACTACGAGGACATCGGGACGAATTCAGGTGTCCGGAGGTTGGTTGGTCGGCGAACCGGTACAAATTGCGGTACAATGTCGTTGGACCGGCATCGTTAATCATTATTCCTGCGGGAGCCTCTAAAAGGGCATAATGGTTGCTAAATCCTCTACTTAACGGCCGTCGCCGACTCCTCTACTAGTTCGATTATGGTACAACTTGTTGACGTAGCGTTAAAAAGCGTTAATAAGATTTTTTGAGTAAATTTAATTATCAGTGAGATGTCTTTTGATTAGGATTAGTGAATTAATTATGTGGTCTGGGGTTCGAATGTTGGGACGCATCTTTAACTATGCTACGCTGAGATATGTATGTAGATATATTTTTAATTTAAATGTGAATAATATGTAGCGGTAAAGGAAAGCAATGCTATAAAACCTGCATATTTCAGTTTGTCATAATATTCTGTAACGCTTGTGTCCACCAAGTCTATCAATTTGCATTTAGTGTGGAAGACGTTCCTTCAAACTTTCTCATTGTGCGAAAAGAACCGTGATTTACATCTATAAACTACGTACTTGTACTAGATATACGATCTTTACTTAGAACTTTTTATTTTTTTAATATATTATTCAGAATTGTGTAAAGGTTCATGATGAACCAAGATAATGGACCAAGGATTTTTGAATAAAGACTGCCAGAGATGTCTCACGTGATCCAAAGATTCAATTTAATTTTTGCCTCTCTTTCTTGAAGTTCTTTTCTTTCATGAAATTAGCTGTATATTATTGTATTGTTTACCACGTAATCAAATTTAAGTTCATATATAATTGTCAGAATTTTTGTACGAATATCATGTTATGATATGAATGTTAGGTACCTATACCAAAATGGGCTAAAGATGTCAATCAACCAACGGGACGTACAGATCCTTCAAAGCTTTTATCACAGGCCAACCAATGTCATTTTCAATTCTTCTTAGCGCCCCTGCATTGGAGACTTAATGACAAATGATCGAACCTATTGAGAAAAAAAAGTGCTGCTGTTGTGGACCCGCAGCCAACCGAACATTCTCCATTATACTTGTCAAAGTATGTACACTTTTTAACCCACCAACATTAACTAGTTGCCATCCGTTATATTTCCTTATGACGTTCATAGTGCGCGGTTATTGTTCGCGGTACGAATGTCGCGTCCTGGCTGCGGTTTCCTTCTTCGATAACAAATTATATAAGACTGTTAATTAATTATATTATGCGCTTTATGTCGATATTATGTTGTAGTTTATTTTCAGTAACGGAAAGAATCAACAAAAATACATTAATTGGACAATCAGTATGTATCGGACCACTGGGAATTTACAATAATTTTATTAACGCAATGTATGTCTGTTATAACTAAAGCTACAGTGTTATTTGACCAGCCTATGTTAAACTGATACATGTGATTCGATTTCAACCTTCCAATCCAAGGTAATGAGGGTTCGAATCCTGTTACGTTCTATTCTAACAAATTAGTTGCCTTATTAATCAATTGGCTCATCCCCTATTCCATGGTGGGAGGGATGAATACGATACATGGGAGGGATAGAAACGTTCAAGTACCTTTGGTGCCTTTGGTGACTTAAATTTTTTTTATGAGTAGGTATATTCTGTTGTGATTAGCTATACTCAGAATATATTGCTGATATATATCATGTACCGATTGTAGCGTTCTTACACCTTCCACCGTCCACTTTTACTGTCTGGCAAGCTGTCGGCTTTTTATAGCTTAGATTCTAAAAATTTTATGATAAAATGCGTTGATGCTGATAATGATTAGCATTTGACTCCACTGAATGACATTACATTTTAATATTGCATTTTAAAAAGACCATGAAGACCGTTTTTGTCATTTTAGATTGTATTGATAGAATCAATCGCGTTACCAGTGACGCCCGCCTCATATGTTGCCTCTTCAAATTGAGGCGTTTAAATTTCACATCTATTTAAGCGAAATTTTAAAATATGGTACTTACTTGTTATTTGCACCGATTTCGAATGCGCTACCCGCCGCTCTCGCCACCCTTGTCGCTAAATAAATTACCAAATGGCCCTCTACCGTTATCGCGATAATGCACCACATTGCAAGTTTTTATCATACAGCATGGGGGCCGTGAGTCAGTCGCCGTTTTGTGGGAAAATTTAATGGCTATTCTGATGCCCCCCGGCATTAACGCAACAAAAGTTACTCATAAAGTAGAACTGAATTTCTCTGTTGTATATAAAATTGAAATTTTTTCATGCTTCCAATCACAGGGATTACATTGTAAAATCGTCATTATTAAATTATGGGGAAAAATATTTTAAGTCTGTCCATCTGTATTTTGCACTCTATGAACGATAACAAAATAATGCAAGCACAAATTTTTTCATAAGCCATAGCCTGTTTGTATGGTGGTTAGTGTATTCAGCTGATGCGCCAGAGCTTGTGTGTTCATTTCAATTAGTAATTAACTAATTACCGTAGTACTTTTTATGCATGGAACTTCAGAATGAGCTAGTCATCTGTGACGCGTCCCAAGATGGCTTGTTTATTGACGCTTGGCGGTAGGAATACGTGGTGGGCGAGGGTGTTACCGAAGGTGGATCTTAAACAGTAGTTCCTGTCACCTTTCAGTTTGTTCATTAATATTATTTTGTACCGTCTCTCAAACAACAAAACCTTGAACCACACTGTTAAGCTGATTCCACACTAAGGATCGATGGCGACAGATTTTTATTTAATTAACAGATTAGTTTTGATAAGTTTAAATTTTACGAATTTCGCAATATGGTTCATGAAAAATGCGTCCAAGATTCCTGTCAGATAATTCGGGTATCTTTTTTTTCTACGCTACCTCCAACATGATCGCAGCCTATGTTAACTGTCATATTTTATATTCTCGCTTGTATGCCGCTCGTAATTTCATCCATTACTTTCATTCTTCCTCTTTTGCGCTTTTTCTACTATGTTTATTTACTAATCTAACTAATTTCTTTCCTTCATTTTATTTCTTTGTTTTATATTTATATTTAATATGGGTAAAATAACTCAAGACACATTTCTTTATTTTTCACCATTAAATACATGTTTTAAGTTTATAAATACGGTAATAATTATACAATATTATCTATCCTATTTACTTATCTATTCTATTTATTATCAATTATATACAATTTATTATACAGTTCACCATGTCATGTTTGTCATTAATATAATACATAATATCATGTAAGTATGATTATAGGTACCTAATTATTTTTATTTCTTTTAACAACTTTTTCACATATTTTGACACAGTATTTTATAAACTTGTTTGTTCCTTTATTCATCATTACCTTATTTATACCTTCAATTCTAATTTATATTCAAGTACTCAGAAAATCCTCCGTGGCCTGTCATAATTTGTGTTTTGGTGCTAGTCGGCTCAATTTTTCTTACAATTTTATAGGCTGTTATTGCACTAGGGAAAAATAGCTTGGTGATAGATGCGGTTTCAATCGTTCGGTATCTACGATTCCATTCTTCAAGCGTGGCCATACGGATGCTTCGTTTGACGAAAAAGATTGGACTTAGATCGTAATCTGGTTTGCGCTTCGATTTTACGGCGGCCTCTTTAGCCAGTTGGTCGGCTCTTTCATTGTCCTCCAATCCCGTGTGTGCTTTAATCTAGAACAAGGATACATCTTTGTTCTGGAGAGATATATTATGTAGATTTTCTTTTGCTTCTACTGCTATCGAGTGAAGGCAAGTCAGATTTGCAATAGTTTGAAGGGCCGCCATTGAGTCACTATATATAACGTACTATAACGCGTCGTGTTTAAGTATCTCCCTTGTGACCTTACAAATCGCCAAGAGCTTCGTCTGGTACACTGTGCAGTAACTAGGCAAAGCAAGTTTGAGGGCTTTAGTTTCAGCTTCTCTATTCCACCGAGATAGAGCCGCTCCTACCTTGTCCTGAATCTTACTGTCATCAGTGTATACACATCAAACTAACTTATTTTCATTTATTTGTTCTTGGTTCTCTATAGATTTGAAGTTCAAGCCGACTAACTTTGTGGGGTGCTGGGACTGTATGGCGGATGCCATCTGTTCGACCTCTCTGTCTCCTAAGTTGGCTTTGGGTACCTACTCCCTTCTTGGCTTCATATAATAAGGCTGCCTCGCGGATTCGGAGGTCGAGAGGGAGTATTCCAGCTAGGATTAATGCTGAATTTAAGGAGTCAGTTCGGTAGGCTTTGCACAATTTTTGCGCTATTCCTCTGTGGATAGTATTCAGCTGTTTGGTACTTCCTAGTTTGTTGACGGCTGGTGCCCATACACTTGCTGCGTATAATATAATCGGTTCTATTGTTCCAGGTATATCATTCGAATCACCTCTGGGTGCAGACCCCAGCTTATGGATGCCAATATACGGGTATCTTTTGTGTAATTATTATTATCTCTAGGTGGTGGTGACTTACAATGAAGCCATTCTCTCTGTTCGGAAAAGAAAAGGGAATGAGTGGGTGACAAATTTCAACTGACGAAGTAATTTTACGTCAGTAATTTACAAAACTTTTAACACACGCTGAGCTTACATATTACTCATCTTTTTGCTACACAAACTTTATTATTGCGTGTCACTTGAGAACGTTAATCTAAATAAATACTTGTAACCATGTGTTCTTATGAGTTTGCCAATATAAATATTTTTATAATAATTAGTAATGAGATATGTGCCATGTGGTAGGCGTCTTTAGTTCCTTTGTCGGAGGTATTGGATGTATATAAGAAAGGAGTTGTTACAACGAAACGATACAGGGAGGTTTATGTCAAATGGTGGCCGAGCGTGGGTTGAAACTATGATAATCAGGAATGATGTTAAAATATTACCTACTGGTATGTAGCAATCCTGTAGTCATTATAAAACATATGGTTGGGTAGAAAGATAGGCATCGGAACTTTTCTTGTATTAGATAAATGATGAAGTTTTTAATGTTTATTTAGGTATGTTTGGATCTAAAATAAGAAAAATGTCATCAGAAAGAGCGTATTTATTGCATATATTATTCAAGAAAAAAAGCAATGTTATTATAGCAGCTGAAAATGGCAAAACGGGTAGTAATAGTTAGTGATTTAGGTAAGTTAAAATAACGCTATATATTGTTTTCTATTAAAAGGCGTGGCAAACAGGCAGGCGGCTTGTCTTATAAGAAGCGATTACCGCTTATCCGCAACATCAGATTTGTTAGCAATGTGTTGTCGGCCTTGAAGAAACTTTTTAACGCTACATTGGAAAAACCTCATGTTATAACGCGCCTTAAATGTCTCCGAAGGAAACTCATTCCAAAGTGTGTACAGTATTCTCATGTCAAACGTGTATCTCTCCCCGAATGGATATTGTTGGACGTGTTCTGATTCATTTATCTGTGACTTAGTCTAGTGTAGCCCAGATTTTGTGACAGAGACAGATAAGTGCAGCTGCCCTAGAGATTAAAAGGTACAGTTCTTCCCTTTTACCACTTTCCACTGTTGAAGAATTACATCTGTTACGTTAATGACTTTGTAGATTAAGCGCAGAGTTTCTTTTTTTATCCTCTTTGTTTCTCTGTCAACTGCAGCTTAAATTATATCAATTTGTAACTTAAAAGTTTAGTTTAGATAAGACTTAGGTTAGGTATTTTATTGTCAATCCCGTGAAGATTCTTCTCCACAGGCCCTAACAACGTCACTGTGGGGACGGAAACTCATTGAAAACTTTGCTGATAAAATTGTCCCAACAATTTCGATCGGTAAAATATTTTTAAAATAAATGAAAACGACATCCTTTCAACGTTATGTTTCATCCGCTTATGGTGTTTTAATTTCACTGAGATGCGGGTCCCATGGGGCTCCAAATCTATTTAATACAACTGTGACGGATCGATGTCAAAGCCATTAGTGAATGGTGGTGTTTTGATTGCGCGATTTTTTCCTGTCGTTTTTTCTTTTCTTTTGTTTAAATATTCTTCTTTTTACGAGTGGACGCAAAATTATTTGTACTTGGACACTTGTCAGTTACATGATTTCACCGCGTGTATTAGGTATTACCGCCTGGAACATAGAATTGTCAGGAGCATAGTTTACAGAATTTTAAGTGGAATTAGTGGTAAAAAGATGTTGTGGCTGAGCCTATTTTCCGAAATATAAGTAAAGGCCTCTCCATACACGGTGGCAAATTGATGCCTTTTGTTCGCTTAATTACGTATTATGTACGGTGTTGCTTAACATGACACATAGTCTCTTATAGGTAGGTACCTTTACCAGCGCGTCAACTGCCTCACGCGCACATAATTTTATTTGCACAGTTAATGACATGTTTGTCTGTTCTATGTAAACGGAGGGGTGACATGGTGATTCGATTTTGACGGGCGTGTATAAATAATGGATTTATTGAATTTTCATCTCCCGTTAGCTTTTCACGGCAGAGTGACTATGCATAGCTTGTATGTGTACGCACGCTAAACGAGTAATGTATTGAAATGCAATGAACTTTAAAATATGTATATTTATATTGTCGGCTGTTAATTAGGTATTGTACGTCAGTTACTGTTACCTAGTACTTTTAGGTTATATGTAGTTTAATTTGTCATCGTTTGTAGGTACGCGTAATTAATGTTCTATTTCTATATGATCATGAAAAGAGCATCGAAAACACCGAAGCGCTTAGGCAATAGTTTATTTCCAATATTGCATATCTAGTAGACTCCATACGAAGAAATTTCTAAGTGTTTATTATCTGTACTAGAATAGTTTTATGTGCAAACATGTACTTTACACTGTTCATCTTCTCACTGAAATCTGGAACAAATAATCACGCGCAGGGAACGTGTCTAATACGCTCTATAATGTGTTTTCAATGGCTTCATTGACGGGCATCCACAATATGAATTTTCATTGTCGATTTCGCTCTCATAATAAATTCAAGTGTTATTTAATTAATTCCAGTGAAAGTTGCACCCCTCGAGCCACATCCAACACCAATACGGGACTATTCCGGCTGGTCAATTATTATGAAGTTATTACAATATGCGTTCATTATCCGATAACGCTCGACCCGCATGTACAACACGCGACCCGCGGATTTTATGGCGGCCATTTTGTTTTTTTTCTTTTTCTTGTTACAAAGCGGGGTGAACGATGACAACTGGCCAGCAAAGTTAACAAGAAAATGTTGTAAATAAATAATGTCTTACAATTTTTTTATCAAACACATCTGTCACTTATCGTTTTGAATAATTTTTAGTGGTTTGCGTAAATTAATACGAGTTTATATTCGTTTTGATTGTATTTATACATTTATAAAATTGTCATTATTACCTAGACTGCCATATATTTACCAATGTACACTATAAATAATATAAGTTACCGGATCTAAGTCCTTGTGTCACATAGTATTAGTACACTAGTAGTTAGATTCCTTGGTCTTAATCAAGTCATTCAAAAACTCCACTGTAGGTTTTCATTTAAATGTTATATGTGTACAGTTTATAACACAAAATAAAAGCAAATTAGAATGCCACTAAAAACCTCACAAAGATTATAATAACCACAATAATAAAATGTATTTGTTATCACACAATGGGCTCACGTCTATTGCACGATGGGGCGCGAAGTAACTGATGAAACGTGGAAGCACTCCTCTGCCTACTTCATCGAAGAATACTGGCGTGATGTTATGTTACGAAAAAACATTAAACACAACTGATAAGCCAGAACACATGAGTGTGGTTTATTGACGGAATAACGAGACTGGTTAATGGGCTAATTAATATAACAATAATCTCATATTTATTTATAGATACATATCCGCATTCGGATTTTCCTTTATAGATATATAAGGGGTATTTAAAATTGTATCGATGAGTCACGACCGCAGTTTATCTCGGATGTCATACGAGTCGCAGCTGTTTTGCCCTCTGGACGTTCTCTCACTGCCCCCGTTCGTTGTACGCATACGTATGTACAATACATATGGACTTACTCATTTTTCTAAGTAAAGCGTGTATTAAACGAGTAGCCAAGCCAGCGGTCTTGATTAGCCGCTGCTCCTTAGAGACATCAGATATTAACCTCGAATGTAACTGTGGTACATTCGTACATACAAAGTACATACATATAAGTTGCTAGTAAGATGATTAGTGTTAAATTGTTGAGAGGTTTGCAGAATTAGGGATTTTTATTATACTCATACGAATATTTTGGTGTCGAGTTTTGATACAATACTCATAATATCTCCCTTACATCACACCCCATTTGCACATCGAATAAAATTAGGTATTTTTTTTTATTTTGTAGGTGTTTCGGCTTTCTTCAACAACGCCCGTTGAATTTTTATTGAGATTATGGTTGTAGAGTCGTTATTATTTTTATTATGTTGAAGAAGTCACCTTCGATGGTGTCAACGTATAGGTTGCGTAAGACATACAATTCGCTTAGGTACTTATATTAGGTATTTTCTCTGTGAAAACATAGGCCCGATGTTCACTGTGCAATAACAACACCAATTGTCGCTCGTCCCCAATTAGGATATTTTTATTTTTATTTTGTTATCTTCACCGTCCTCCAAAATATTATACATAATATTATGTTTACAAAGCAATCATATTATTCTTCAAAGACGAGATATAGATTCCTTACGTAACAATTTACTGACAATTTATATTTAAAATATTTTGACTATATAATCGATATAGAATTCTGCCTTCGTTATTGTATCGATAATTTAACCTTCTTCGTAAGAAATAACCGAACTGAGATTAAACAACAAAAAAACGTAAACCGGAAACGGGGTAAAGTCAACAAGGAATCCTTCTGCGAAATGGGAAATTAGTCAAGCTGCGATTCGAAAAAAAGTACGTTTGGACCATGGGGACATAGAGCTGGTAACATATAGAAATAGCATGGCAACGTGGCACGTCTGATTAAACTTTTTGCATTTTACTAGCAACGTAGGTATTACACTTGTATAACACCAGCGCTGTAGATAACGCGCAGACATTACGTTACTATCAAATAAAACGTATTTATAAGGTAAGGTGTACAAAAAAACATGTGTACATTTGATATAATTTCCCATGCGATAAGCTTACTTTCTCTACCGTACATACATGTATAGCTACAGAGTTAAATTGAAAGCACTTATTTCCACACTATACATTGCAGGGACATTTCTATTGGAATATATTATCAGTCTATCGTTACAAAATAAACCACCAACAAAGCAAACTCACTATTGGATAAAGTTACGCTACGATTTTGAGAAAAGTTTTAGAAATTTGTTTAGTTGTGGATATTATCACATCCAAAATGAATACAAATTATATAATTTTAGCGTTTAAATAGATATTCTTTGATCAAGTGGATCAAGAAATAACGATTAATGAACAGTAAATAATTATTAAGTGTACGTTTTTTATTAAGTAATCGAGTTAATGCTAACTTGTTATGAAACTTTTATTAATTACATGTTGCACACGAAAAATTTGACTATCTGTGATTGACTTTAAGTAATTTATTCAAAGATATTTTTGAGTTGCGATGACAAAAATATATCGAGATAATATCAACGGATGCTAAGTTAGAAAAATAAAATCAACACTTAATGTTATCCACATTAAATATTTTGTGTACTGTGTATTGTATATTTAATGAATAAATGATGAATAATGATGTGCTGTGATGTTGGCCCGTCGCATGCTCGTCAACATCCAGCGGAACGCGTCAGATATCGCGACCTCTTGTCAATATACGTACATGTATCGCGATAACGCATCCATTGGATCGATGGGTCACGTCGTATCTCCCGTGTCTCAGAATGTGTCATATATATTATGTAATAGTTTCTATTGACCTTAAAACACCCTAAGTTTGGTCACGATACCCAGCCAGAAGCGTTGACGCCATTAAAGTGATATTGAATACACAGTAAACTACTGGAAGCTTGTATAATTGGCACAGTTAGTTGATGTTAGTAAACTGAGGATGTTACGTTGACAGTCCTGGAATTTATTTAGCGCATAGGCAATCCCAGTAAGAGATAGCCTCCAATTAAAACCGTTGTTATCTGTGAAATTATCATGACGTCTTGCTAGCGCCGGTCGTTGCTTAAATACACGGCCGGCGAGGGCTCTGGCGATCCTTGAGCCGCTAGCGCTTTATATTGTATCTTTAATGCCGATTAAGTATCAAAGTACATGTAACATGTATATTTATTTATTTAATCTTTCTTTAATAACTCTCGTGGGAAGCAAAAGCAAAAAATGCCTACATTATTTACTTGTATGTTAATACAGTTACACGTAAGAAGGTATTGTCTCGCAACTTGCCACTGCTCCCGTTTGTCCGCGTCCTCGCGAACTTGGTAATGGAAGAGCGCAGTTCGGTGCAACTCACTCGCGGAGCTCTATTTGTACATGTGTCGTATTGCCGCGGGAGTAATACCGGATATGTTAAATTGTTATTAATTAGATCATGTTATTAATTAAATCCTGAAATAATCAATGCTTGTTATCTAAACTTAAACGGACATAATCTTACACATTTAAAATTGTGCAGGTTTTCTGACGATCCCTAACAATTCACTAGGAAAGAGTCTAGTTCTACCATGTACAAGTAATGTACAACGTTATTTTATATAAAGCTGATATTAATGTTGCGTAAAGGCCGAAATGTGTACGGTTTAAGTAATATCACTCAGTCGAACCTTGGCCCGTCGTTGTGACGGTCGTTGATATCTCAACTAGTCGTAAAGTTATTCGATATTTTATATTGCAACCATGTAAACGCGCACACATTCCAATGCGAGTACACGTCAGTGCATTCGCACTCGTCGCACCCGCGACCGTATTAACGCAAGCTCAACCTGCATTACGTAATGCGGCGGCTACCTTGTCACACTGCCGCGGACGATCCGATCCTAATAACCGATACTGTCTGTTCGTTAGATGGGTCAGTTCACTATACGATCTTGTACCCTGTAGTGGGTAAGTCAGTGTACGATTTTCTTTCGTAGATAGGTACGTTACTGGTGGTGGGGATGGATGAAACGTGCGTTTAATAAACGTCGATACAATCTGATCTGCCTGTGCTTGTAGGTCAAGTGTCGTTTTGCGATGTCGCGACTTCAAAGGATAAATTTATTAGGCAGCCCATGCACGAATGTTACAATTTTTATTTTGTTTGTTTAAATTTCGTGTAGGTACATTAAAATTATACTGTAACTAACAGAAATAGCTGTCGTCGGTAGAGAAGTACTTATGTGAATTTGAAGCGACATTTAATTTGTTTGATAAAAAAAGATTTTCAGTATTGTTAGTATATTTTAATTGTTCGTAGCTCTGATTAAATAATATAAACTGTTCTGCTGGACGTAAATCTCCTCTCAGTATAAGAAGGATTAGAATACTTTAAATACATCCATTTTTGTTACACGACATACCCTGAACCGTTCCAAACAAGTGTGAATAAGAATGTTTTGGGTATGGTACTCGCTCCATCACTAACCCCTACACGATTATAGCTACAGTATCGAGCTGTCATCATCAAAATCATTAATAGTAAAAAAAATATGGAACATCTGTAATCGCCCTACACCTTCAGTCCTTTCTCGCTTGAAGAACTCATTAAGCTGACGCCGTTAAAGTTCGTTTTCAAGCCGTAGATAGCTTTCTGATAATAAACTGAGCTAGTCAGGACCTTTATGTTCCGGATGGAGTCTTATTATTGGAAATATTTTAAATATATTTTTGCCGTATATCGTTCTTTTCTTTCCTGGTAAAAAAAAGTAACATCACGCCTGTAATCCCCGAAGAGGTAGGCAGGGGAATGTAGATTTCTTTTCTGTTAAATTTGCTATTACATCCTTGTTTGATTTAGTACCTACTAGTTATTTTCAAAATTGGATAAATTGATTTACATTTACTGGCGCTGCACATGACTCTTTGAATAATTTGATTTATCGGAAAGATATTTTGTATAATCACATATAGGTACGTACAGTAATGATGTAAATAGTTGCTAAATCTAACAGTTTTATATACATACTTGTCGACACTAAACCCAGACCTAGGTCCCGTTAATGTGGGTCTGTGTTCCAATCCAGGCACACACCTGTCAGAAATTATGTATGGTTTTAAAATTAAATGTGGGCATATCACTGGCTACAAAGGTCAAAGAAATTTAAAAAATTGCACGCTTATTATAAACATATAATTTGAAAGTTGGTCATTGTTCTGTAGACAGTACCTAAGTTAAATTCGTAATTTTTTAATGTCGAATTTTTAGTAGTGGTTCCTTGTCTGGATTTAAGCCTGATTTATAGCAACAGGCTCACCACCTATTCTATAGTGCTATATAAACTGGTAAGAAATGAGAGTGAACTTCTCTGCCGAACTGTTCAGGGATTACAGGCCTGATGTTAAGTTATACTGTACATTTACAATATACCCCTTAAAGTTACGTGAAGTTATACTATAGTATATATGTAACAATCGTTTTGTTACACTCCTACGGATGATTGGATTGCCGACATAATAAAGTTAATTATACAGGGCGTGACTTTGTGATAATTTGTTGCGACTAAACTAAGCTAATTTTATTTTGTAATTATCTATGAATATGCGGAAATGTACTCGCGGATTAAAACAATTCATTAATATGAAATAATAACAGTTAAGTCTCTCAGATTATCCCGGAAAGTAGTAAATTATTGGTATGGCAGTTATTACGTTAGTGAATTAAATACCTACGTTTATTAACGGCTCCCGTTATCTAGAATCTAGGTATCCGAATCGTACTTCTATATAACAAAGCCTCGTCCTAGACGTTTGAATCCGTCTCATTTAGTCCTAGATGATAAAGTCTGGGGTAGGTCGGCCAAGGCTAGTCTTAATTTAATATGCTCCGTTGCTCGGGTATCAGTGGGAAACATGCCACAGATTAGTGAAGAAACAGACAGGGCTAATAGTGAATTGATTAAACTTAACTCACGTAGTAATACTGAGCTCAGTGTAAAAATGAAGATATTTTCATCTTTATAGTGTCTGTATAGTGTATATTTAAGGATATCTATATTATGTACACGTGTAGGTATTGACGATTATGAAGGATGATGTTAATAATTTAATATGTAGGTGTTCGAGTGTTATCGGAAGTGTGGATGTCAAGATCCTAATAGTACCTACCTATTTTCCTATAACCCATACTTCGCATTCATTATAATAGAGCTACTTTTTTCACTAAGAGTGGGATATTTACCTGAGGTCCATTGTTTTACCCTAACTTAGTTATTGTTGGATATATATTTTTCCTCACCTTTCGAACCCAATTTTCCGTTTACATCCTCAAGTCATCCTTTTTTCCTGCAGTGCTGACTCACTTCACGAGAAGACATCTCCGCACGCTATATTGGCTGGTAGAGAATGTCATTAGTCATTAAGTCCGCCCTTTGCAACCCAACTGTAGGTAAACAATAAAGAATAAATAAATAAATAGAACGTTCAATACATGCACGCCTGACACCCGGCCTCCGCTTTGGTACGAATTAACTCCTACGATTGCTATTTATGTGACCTGCTCAAATCCATCCAACCTGAATCGAACTCTTTTAAATGTCATTCATATTAGCCATTAGAATATAAGTATGGCTATGTCATTGTTGCTATCAAAAACTAGATAAGTATTCCAATGTCCATAGCCTATGCCGAGTGCAATAATTATAATGATTTATTAAACTAAGTCAAGCTTATCTCACTTATGTTTTTTCTAGATAGCTCAACTAGTGTGTGACGTAGGTATCTAAAGGTAATTTTCATAAGCTCCCCGCGTTCGTAGCGAGCTACCAGCATCTAGTCCATTAATCTTAAAAAAACGTGCATTAATTAAGGACAGCAAATAATTTAATCATATATTGAAACATATTGAAACAAACAACATTATATGTACTTAATAATATCTAGTAAGTAATATAATTGTATTAATATTCATAGCAAATGTCCCTCGTATTTCACACGTGTCTTACAAACTACATTTTTCATTCATATACTGTTCGTATAAGAAATGCAAAATAATGTTTTGTTTGAAAGTAACGTTAAGATTTATCGCTGTGTATTATACCGATTAAATATATTACTCGTATGCTTTGTTTGACGTAAATAATTAAGAGGCGAGTCGGGTAATTGAAGAGATTGTGTTTTTTTTTCTGAACTCTCGCAAGAAAGAGATAAATAATTATTTAATTACATTTTAATTAATAAAAACACACGTAGTCATTGACCGTATAATTAAATGACGAAATGAACGTCCATTGTACGTAACGGATATTCGTAACACAATCAGTACCATTATTTGATTATTTTATATTCGTAATAATATGTATGTATCTCTTGTTAAGATAATTATTATTAATTTATTTTTCCTTGTGTAATATCAGTCTCTCTCAGGTAACCCTGTTTTATGAAGAGTACAAGTGGTGTGTACAATACTTTACGATAATAATTAAATGGATATATGTATATTGAACACAATAAAAAAATGTATACTAGGGGCACATATTATTATATTATGACTCATCAGTATTCTGTTCATCATTTGGCTTTGTTCTATTATTATTTATTTCGCATTTAAACGTATTTTAGATTCATTTATCAAAGTAATATTCAAAAAAGTTGTATGTATTATACATCCATTCTATATACCAACGATATACATCCCTACATACCGACATATATGTATATAACGTAGCATTTATTTCTAACGAGTTGTTCATTCGTCTCCAAGGATCTTCACATTCGTGAGCTTAATTTGGGTATTTCTGTCATGAGTCACTAGTTACGCCTCTGAATGTAGCCGCTCTGCGTAGGGCAAGGGTCACACACAAAGTCACTTCCATTCGCCTTTGAGCAGGGAGGTAAACAAACTAAAACGACGCCGCCGAGAGCCGCGTACTGCGAGACGCATCGTTGTGTTCTGTAACACTGGTTTAGTTGATTGAACGAATAATTATAACATAATCCCTTACTCCTCTAGTTAATTAACCTGCCCGCCGACCTGAACGACGTGAGTTCCAATTCAAATTCATAATAAATATTTGTGTGATGGGAATCTGTACTGTGCCAGGGTGCAGAAAAAGAGTAGATATATGTATACGTGGTATATGTTTATGTGTGTATGTAGCTTATCACTCGAGTAGTTTTCATAACAATATGTACTCGTATGTACATTTATATTAGTATCACTCGTCAACTCGGTAATTCTCGCGTGTCGTAAAACAAACGTTAAATGTGTAAAATTATTACTGATATTCGATTACATCGACACGAGTGGTCCATCCCTACGTGGGCATGACATTGTATGCGTTTTTGACTTTTTAAAAGACTAATAAAGTGTACGCTTTACTCGTCTCCGTGGTCGCCGCGCGTGACATGTCAAGTCGTGTAGGTGGCGTCTTTACTGCCGGCCACTACGTCGCGATGGAGCTGATCCTGTCCCCTGAAGCGACTGACCGACGCCTGTTTAAGTACTGAAGAGTTACACTCGCAAGGTGATTTGATGATTTAAATAAAGTTAAATCATTCCCGTCCTGAATAAGTTAAGAATGGGTGATGAAAAGATTGATAACAAATAATGTATGTGTCAATGAAAAAGTCTCATTGATTTTCTTAAATTCGATTCTCGATAATTTACTCTTCACAGCCAAACACTACGCAGTCCATATAGGAGTATGATATACCTTCATGTATGTAGTATGTATCGCCCTCCCCCTACCATAACATGAAAGCATTTTAAAGTATGTATATGTGTTACGCCTAGCATGAATGATCTCAGGGTTACAGACTATACAAGGGCTATAGTTGTAGGGGAACACCTGGTACTCTTATTTAATTTACGCAAGTAACTATTGTACAGTCATCAATATAATTATGTAGTTGAGATATGCCTTATTTAGTACATCCGAATGTTCTTGATACTACGTGATTTCTATTCATTCATTTATTTATATCTTATTGTACACCAATATGCAGGCATAACAAAGGACGAATTTATTGCCTAGTGGCATCATCTATCCATTGTTCCTTCGAGAACAGGAAATATTAAAAATTTGTGTAGGTATAAAAAAAAATTAACATGTTTTGGGGGTAAAATTATGTTTAACTAAATTATTATCATCTTACGTAGCACGTCACGTACGTAATCAAAGCTGTTCATGTTTATTCACAGCGGGGGTATCAAACTCGCGGCCCGCGGGTCGCATGCGGCCCGAGATGAACATTTTTGTGCCACAGTCAGTATATCCGACGCAAAATAAAAATAAAATATAAATTTGAATTAGAAACGAAACCAGCAAATAAAATTATAATATACCGACTTGTCCCTGCAAAAATATTTACTAATTGATTTATTTGTTGTTGCAATGCGGATCCCTAATTATTCCCCGCACAAAGGCAAGCAAGCAGCAGGCGCGATATTATTTCCATGTTTGGAAGTAGGTAGGTACTTGCCAGTGCGGGCAATTATTTTTTGTTACGAATGGAAATAAGTCTTCTGTCCGAAACTGTATTAATAACGGTCACGTTGGATCAATTTTGAAAGTAGTCTCGGCAATAAAATTTCACCCGAAATAGGAAAGACAGTATCAGAGAAGAGATGTTAAGTGTCAGGACGTAAGGTATAATTTAATTTTATATATGATCATTACAAATCTTTACGCCAGGTCTCTTGCGAGGTAGGCCGAGAGCACAGGGTGCAAAATATCTGTATTCTTACACACCTGTAGTGCTTCTTCCACATGCATCACTCTCCTCATACATGCACGCCGGTTTCGGAGACTAAGGGAGGGAGGCCAAGACTCACCTATCTAGACTAAATAGATAAGTTTTCTATGAACATTGATTTCTTTTTTGCGGCCCACTTAAAGTTAAGCATTGTTTATTTGGCCCCAGTTAGCTTTTCAGTTTGACACCCCTGATCTACAGGCTCTGCGGTATAAAAAGAGAAGTTTTAATTTCTATATAAGTACCTACTTCCTATTTCCCCTTTATAAGCGGGGAAATATTCGCTGAGCAGAAATTGAAATGGAATTAGATTTCTCCACCGGTGTGCCTTGTGATTCTGATTGAGATCGAGTCGTTCATTCTGCTAATGGAGGACATTTCAATGGCGTGTCCAATGATATGTTAGTAGTTCTTTTAGCGCAGAGGAAATGAAAATATTAGCGGAGCAAATATTGGTTCATGTTATCGTGTGTGCTCCTTAGCTAAATATTACACGATAATATTTTTATATTCTATGTAGTTAACTGACTCGGTATGTTTAAGTATTGCATTAAAATGTCGCGATAGTTTCATTTGTTTTGCAACACTCTGCTTTCTGTATGCGAAGTAGGATGGTA
>DWFO01000541.1:0-19803 GCA_018246595.1 Mimoniades nurscia nurscia
CCAAAGTAAGCATCAACAGAGCTTGTGGTATGGTAACCAGACGGCTGATAAACTACATATATTACATATAAATATATGTTTAAATAGATATATTTTTTTACACCCAGACACTGAAAAAATACCTGTGCTCATCACACAAATACATATTTATTCTGAGTGGGAATCGAACCCACGACCTCCGGCGTAACAGTCAGGTTCACTAACCACTGCACCAACGGGTCAGTCTAAATATATATATAACAATATATAATAATATATAACAAATATACTAGCAAGGCGTTGATAAACTACATATAAATATTTACTTATAAACATGTCTTTAAAAACCATCACACAAAACAAATCAAATATTTGTGCTAGGTGGGAATTGAATCCACGGGCGCCGGCGCCGGCGGTTCGCGTCAATAAAATCACTTGACCGATGACTAATAACATAATTAATTACTATAACGTCACAACAATTAATGATTTACTTTACAATTATGATTTACCCGGCTATAAAAGTATAGACGAGTTCACAAGTTTTATGAATATGCACTGACCATGATATTGCGCATGGAAAGTAATAAAACTAATGCGTGTTTAATGCACACATCATCTTTTAACGACAACATACTCGTATTAAAATTAAAAGCATAAAATAACTGCATATTAATACATCGTGCAGTTTTATGTACTTTGGCTGATATAGAATTATTATAATATGTGTGTATGTATACATTAATAATTAATGTTTCATTAATAATTTACTGCAATGAAATCTTTTGCTTATAATTAATTGGTATGATACATGTTAAGATTGTCGGAATATCTGTCCCGAATAGACCCTGATGGGCTTGTTAAAAAACATATTTTAAAGACTATCCTTAATCAAAAAGATATCACATCTGTCCACCCTTAACTCAAACATATTTAAATAAAGTATTTTCTTACTCAGCCTAAGGCCCTTAACAAAAAATATTGCAAAAATAAAATCACAAAAAAATGTGGATTACGAATTTAACGAATCTCGATTTTTTTTTATAACTTGTAAATAATGTAATAACTTTTTTTCTGATTTAATACCCTTACATAAATTACATTAAGATATTTATTTCTTTAGATCCTTTTTTTCGTTTTACAGTGCAGTCAGCCTACTCGTAGTGCATGTTCGAATTAAAACTGGTCTATATTTATTGATATTTTTCAATGTCATTCATACTTACATAAATGACTATATTCATAGTTTATAATTGTAATTAAATGATATCTCTTTAAATAACAAAATAATATTTTTTTTAATTATTTTTATCAAATAAACAATTTCATAGCAAAGTAATAATTTCCTGTAATATCCTTTCTTTTTTGTCTAATTAGGATTATGAGACGTAGGTACACTTTGACTTTTTCCAAAATATTTGTGATTTTTTCGCGGCTAAAACCTTTATTCAAATATAGGTATAATTTGAATTGTATAATCTAATTGCCACTACACTTTGATGAATAATATAATAACAAGCAATCATACCCGAACGTGAAACAAAACCGCTTATGAAAACCACTTTACCAAATTTACGCAATTCGTATTTTTTACACAAGCATTGATTTCAGATAAGGCTACATTATTAACCTTAACTTGATTCCAACCACAGACCGAATATCACATAGTAATGGCATGTCGTTATTTTTTGTATGAACTTCAATATTACGGACGAAAAATAAATGACTTAAAAAAAAATTTACTATTTATAATATTTCTGTTTCGGTTTAAATGATAAAATGTTACGTTTATTGTCATACATATTTGCTGCATTTCATAAAATAGAAACATAAAATAGAATGGAAACATGTCTTAACAAATAAAATGAACTTTTACGAACAGTAACTGTGTAAAATTTGAAAACCAGTAATACAACCCATTCTTAGGAGACCCATGTTCCAGCAGTGGAACGACCAAAGGTTCGAAAAACAATACAACCATCGGCAACACAATAACTTTTGTTATCAAGCTGAATATCAGACACGCCAGTGTTAACCCAAAGTCCCTGTATGTAATGCCTATCGTCTTTAGATTTTGTTAATATTACTAAAATTCTATTTGACAAACAACACAAACATATCTTGTAATTATCTTATCGTATACCTATATTTGTTGGTATCTGTTACAGTTTTGGACTTAAATTCCTAGTGGATACAGACATAGACCTATCTTATTGATTCTGGTATATTCAAATTCAAATGGCATTTATACGAAATTGGTCCCTTAGAACACTTTTGTACGTCAAAACACCGCCGCCTCGGAAAATGCCATGCCATGAAAAAGAACCAGCGAAAGAAACTCCATAAGTGTGCTTGTGAATCTTTTAAAATAAGCATTTATGTTACAATATTACAATATAATATTACAATATAACAATATGAACAAATTTATTGTGAAGCTGGAATTACATCATACCAAACACGTTTATTATTTACTTCGTTTTTTACATAGATTTAGTTTAAGAATAATGTAATAATGACGATTCGAATAAAACACCTGCAGCCATGAGTTCAACTGTTGTGACCTGGACTCGAGGTTTGGATATTATTAAACCAGTTAAAAACCGTTTACCTATTTCTAATTTAATTATCTAGCACTTTTTAAAGATATGTCAGTTGTATTGGTATTATGTAATCTATGGTTTCACGCGCACTGTCGTCACGCAAAGCGGTAAGCTACAGAATTTCTCATTTATAATTTGGCCTGCGTGCCAGAGACGATAAGTTTTGGTACTATTAACTTATATTACTGTTAGCCGTTAGTTTAGCTGACTATGTTCTATAATTCAAGTAGTAATTTCATGCTTTTAAACCCGACTTTTGTTTAGTAAAATGAAGTGCCTGAGAAATAGAACCTTTAATTTGTACATAATAAGGATTTAAGATAAGAAAGAAGTACCTACAAACTGAAGGAGTCGTAGACTTGACGCGATCGCAGATCGCATTAAGCTGTAAAGTTAAAAAACGAGTAGTGTTACTTTCTGTATAGATGCCCACTATTGGTAGAATCATCATCGCTACCATCATCATTAGCCCATTGTAGTCTACTACTGCACATGGGATTTCCCTGAAGGGGCCATACCCATAATCCCAACACTGGGCATGCGGGTTAGCGATTACAGAGCACAAGTTTTCGCACTGCCTTTCACAACTGGAGCATTTAGCTGTCCCTAGGCAGACCATGCCACATCGTGGTATGACAGCGCCTGGTTTGGTAGCCTTTTACAATACCCAGTGTCCCGGCACGAGGTCGGGGATTGCATCCTTACTCCCCCTTGACACGGATCATGGACCTAAATATTGCCAACAAAATCCGTTAAGCAATACTATGTAACATCACGCATGTAATATGTAACATACACAAGTAGAAAATATAAATTAGAAAAACCCAGTACTGCCCGAGGCGAGGTTTGAACCTAGAACCTCTCGATTGGCGCTCACGTTTGCAACCAACAAGACCAAAGAGGCAGAATACAAACTTTTATGAACATGAAATGACATATTCTTAAATTTATAGGTGGTGTCATAGGTTGTGTGAGGAACTAAAAAACAGCAGTATTGTAATAAAATAACTATGACAAGTACATCGGATTAAATTAATGTAGTAAAAGTAACACATTTTCTTTTTTTATAATAAAAATTATCTTAAACAGCAAGTTTTATTAACATAATGTCAGTAAGCGCAAAGTTATATTTATCTTGGAAAAACCTTCGAACATCAAAGAAACTGGCCACAACTGGATAATGAACCCCTTTAGCCGTTAGGGTCCACTTCCGTGGTCATGATTATAGTATATAAAAAACATATTCAGTAAATAGAACTAAGTGAAATTTGTCATATTATTGTTGTCTTTCGACAGCCATTATCCGACTTTCCCAACTGATGAGACACTAATTCTACACTAATATGATATTATTTGCCGTCAACACATTTGAGTGACGTTCGATATTCTATCGATATAAAATGTACGTATCGATCTTTAAATAAAATCGATCAGTACGGTTATTTTCAAAGTAAGCAATAATGACTTCGTATCAACGGGGTAGATTTAATCGTTAGGTAAATGTCAGTTATAAACGACCGGTAAATTAAACATTACATAACTGGTGAAACGTGGAAATCTACTACATTCCTCTGTCTATCTCTCCAGGGTTTACAGGCGTAATGTAATATATCTAAGGACAATCGCTCAGGACAAGCGTAAGTCCAGCAGAGGAATGCAATAGGCTGATGATAATGATCTTTAGTATGACACGAGCACCAGGTGTGTAATGGTGTCAGAAACCTATGAATGACAATATTCAGTCTAAAATATACTTAAAGTAAGCGTATTTCGTGATGTAGGTTTTAAAAGTTTGCTTTCTACTGCAGCTAGATTTAGCTACAACATTGGCACAGGCTTCTGCAAGTACACCTTAGAAAGGGAAATTTCACATCTTCGAACTAGTAATATTGCATGTCTGGCCTATTAGTGTTCAGTGACTCTGACTGCTAAGCTTTTGTTCTGTTTCTGTGAATGCACGTGTTTCCACCGTCTGATCACAATAATGTAGGATTTTCCGAATTTGAACCAGAGGCATTAATGTGGACTGTCCTGAAATACACATTATTATTATTTCCTCATTTTCCGTCTTGTCGCTCTTAAATATTTTGACTACATTCCCAGAATCTTCGTTACCGCCATTAAATACTAATATGTGGCAATTAAAGATATGACGGGCTCCATGTGTTCCTCAGATACCTAACACTCAAAGAGGCCCAATATTATAATATTATGTGCCTTCAGAGAAGTGCGACAATTAATTAATTAAGGTTAATGAGACAATACTGTAATGAACGGTTGCCAGGATAAAATCTTATTACTCGGATAAGACATTTAATTTAATTTTGCTAGTTAGTATCGTTAAATCGATCGATAAATTTCATTATTAGATTGTTGGTAGATACAAAAACGTATAACTATGTGAAAGTTTAGTTTTTGTAAGTACCTACATGCCTCACAAACTATGGACTAAATTCTCCACTCAATCGAATATGTTCAGCATACAGTAACATTTGTAACAATATCGATATATATTTAATACTACATCTTTATCCATGAAACATCATCTAAGATCAAATCATATAATTTTTTTTAAATCATCATTGAAATCATAATATTATTTAATTACTATTGAGATAATTCGAAATTTTGCATTGGTACTAACTTTTTTGATAGTCAAGGATTATCGTATTAATAGAATATCATTGTGGTTCTATTAGTTATTATAGTATTTAGAACACAAATATAAAAAGACTACTAATGAGAAAATGAAGAAATATAAATAAGCAATTTAACTTTTACAGTGTCTCTAGTAGGATTGGTTGTTAGTGAAGTACGGATATTAACAATTTCATTCGTTCAATCCTGTTCTGGATAGGCAGCAGATATTGAGCTGTAGCCGCAAGTTATGACCGGGCTGTTCGATCATTTACTACTCTACGCGCATAAAAAAATTATCGATAACATCGTTATCACATCACTAATTTCGTACTATTGTCGTCTAATGATTACTCCGATAGGTACCGTAATTTTCGAGAATATTCGTCCAAGCATATCGATATAGCGGAACGCACTATTATTATATTATTTTGTATGAAATTTTGTCACGCACTTGACACAGTTGTTGAAACCTTAAATTTTCGTACCCCTAGGCGTGGTACACTTCCTAATAAAATTGAGACACTTTCATTACTTTATGTCATCAATGGCTTCATCATCCCACTTATCATTCCTCCGTTCAATACGGGTCTCTTCTCAAACTGAGAAGGGTTAAGGACATGATTTATCGCGCTGTCTAATAAAACTTCACAAGCTTTAGAAAACATTTTGAAAGTGTACCGGTTTCATCGTAAATTATTCCATTACATAGAGTATCATTAATTCTTTAAACTACACATCTCTCTTGTACTCTTACGTCCGCCGATTGAGAAGGCCTGTTTCAAAATCCGGGTCGGAACTAAAGGATTTTCTAACTTGAATTTTTCAATACCGGCTGGGTGTCTGGATATGTTCCCGGTGTTTGTCAATAACCACCTCTCTCATAGTGGGACATAAACTTAATTGGTGAAAAGTGGGAGAGTACTACACTCGTTTCTCTACCTACCTCTTCGTGGATTACAGGCATGATGTTCCTACGTAATATCTTTTGGTACAGACAAAAAAAAAGAAATATGGTTATTAAAAAGCGGCGAAAAACATAAAAATGTGAAAATCATTCTTAGTTACAAGGCGCCTTTCAGCGATTGTACATTTTTTTTGTTAATTCAAATGCTTTCTACGTGGACACGGCTCTCTTTAATAATTATACCTCATGCCTTACAATTTTGCTTGTAAATTGTTTTTCTCAGGCACACAATACAAGGTTCTCGTCACCTTAGGGGTTTGGCCTTTACAATGCTCAGATTTGTGAGGTTTTCAACTTAAGTGTTCAAAAAGAGTACCAGACGTTAACTGGATGCAAAATTGACTATAGTATTAAATATTATATACATATACATATGTCTATTGTATTGTATGTCCTATATTGTAGTTTTGTACATAACACATAGGTATTATTGATGCGGGCAATTCGGATAATTTACTTAGTATTGACTGCGCAATACTTGCTTAACAAGGCAGTCAACTTGCAACACAAGCAATGTACAGTTAGCCCACATTAGATTGATATCAAAAACTAGTATGCACAGTAGTGCAAAGAAGTACACCATTATCTGGAAGCTATATGGAACAAAGATCAAAACCCTGCGCCAAAATCCTGGCAATGTCGAAAATTTTATACTTTGGCAACTTATTAATGAAGCGGGGCAAATATATTAAAACTGTGATCTGTTCTGTAAATTTCCAAGACTTTAAAAGATAAAGATTACATCACTAAGTGGTAATAACTCGGAATGGTTTGCATTAATTTCAAAGGTATTAATTATGAATATCTTCGACTTCATCAAAGGTTGTGGAGATGTGTAGGAAAAAAATGTTCCATTTAAATATTTAACAAGTAGATAGAACTTCATAAACTCCCAAATCCACTTCTGACAGGTCAAGCTGCAAAATTTAGAATTTTAGGTATGAGTTTCCCAAATTATCAGCTATAAACATATTATTATAGGCTCACCACCTATTCCATAGTGGGACGTAAACGTAACCGGTGACACGTGGGAGTGTTCTGCATTCCTCTGCCTACCTCTTCGGGTATTATAGGCGTGAAGTTACGTTTTTAAACATATTATTTAGTTAATATTATACGTCAATCATCCATAGTGGCGAAAAAAAATATCAATATTCTTCGTTAGTTCGTTACTTGTTAGTAAATTTAATCGCAAAGGGCGCCTCATTACTGTCTAGTCTTTTAACGCGTCTCATACTTGAGCGATAACCTGGACTTCATTAGACTTTACAAAACTCGCCCCCTCTTCTTTACCTTTTCCATCCTGGTCTGAAAAACTTTAACTAGTTCAAGAGAATGACACTCATAGCCACCAAATATTAAAATTTTTGTACATGATGGAGATTTAGCAAATTTAAAAAGTTTTCATTTATCTACTTATTTTATATTATGTAACACCTTAATACAAGGGCCTACTTAATGCCTGAAGGCATTATCTTCCATCAACCCTGGATGACAATGATAATGTGTGGTAGGCACATATCGAAGATCATTCAATTTTGTCTTGGTCTAAAATTCAGAATATCATAGACAAGTGGGGCAGTATGTTACCGCATTTGTATTGTTTTCCAGCGAACTATCGCAGTACTCGTTGAATCTATTTCGAACTAAATGCAAACTCGAGCTTTGTTTTTATAAGAAAACTGCCAAGTTTTTAGATCATGGACAACTTTATTATATGTATATTCTTATGTAGGCCACGTTATATATATGTACATATATGTGCATACAAATTAAACGTATTGTTTATGAAAATCTTACCAGTGTATATTTTCCACGATAAAGACACGATTATTCTATATACGATATAAATATATTGTCATTCCTATTTTCCATAAGGGTATACCAGAAACTAAACATTTCTGTCAACTACAGTTCTAAAAACTTTTTTCGCCTCATGTATAGGCACATTTATTATAGGTAGAGATCATGTATTCTCGTCTATAAAAAGTACTCCTGACCTGGCAGTCTCTAGGACCTTCTCCTGTCTTGTGTAAATAGTACCTAATGTTTGCTAGTTCCAACTTTAACATTCACATTAGCCGTGTAATTATATTACATCATTCTGCTGTCATTCTTCTCTTATACATGAAAAACTAATCTAAGCATCACTTTCGTAATCTTAGTCGCTTCATATTCATTCACCACCAATTTATATAGAGAACCCCATAGATATAGAATCATGGTGAAGAAAAACATCATAAAGAAACCAAAAGAAAGTGGATGGAATCCGCAATGACTTACTTATCTTGCGTCGTAGATTAAGGGAATGGGTCAAACCGTGGAGTGATCAATATAACCATAATAATAATCGTAAAGATCGTTGATGAAGTGATATTGAATGTAATTTTACAACATCTAACTTTTTATCATAACGCAATCATATGGTCTTAATTAATGAATTTTTTGTTGAAAAAATTATAGCGGCGAAATATTATTCCCTTTAGAGGTTGCAAGATGGAGTCGTCCGAATGTTGAAATAATCAAGTTTACTTTTTAATGAATCCTTTTCAATATAAATCACAGTTAATAATCCGAGTGTTCACAATTTTCCATTGAAACATTCGCTAAAATTTAATAAATTACTAATTGGTTTAAATTAATTGGGCTTCAATTAACATCATTACAATGTCTTCGAGATGTTATCTTTATTAATGATTGGTAATGGGATATTTTGAGCGTGATAAGCATTATTCATACTTTATCGAAAGGTTTTTGAGCATAAAAATACTGTTATTAATATTAATGGATACTAAATTTATTTCTGTGCACAATTAATTATTTGCAAAATTGATAATGTTGGTAATTTATTGCAGTTGATATAAAAAGGAATTTTCAAAATTTGAATAAGTATGATCATTGTTTAAAACTCATGATACACTTGTTTGCCCTTTTCATATATTTCCTACAATACTTTTCTACACGAGCTCCGAATGAAGCAATGCGCGAACCTATGCTATGCAACAACTGCAGGCACCTTGGACGTTAGACTTATAATTATGGTCACAATATGTTTTCATCACTTACACACCTTGTTGTAAGCAAAGGTTTAAATAATACAATATTTTGTTGCATTACACATAAAATTGAAATCTAGTGCTATGTAATACAGTTAGATTCACCTTAAACCAGTTTCAATTTACGTATCGCCAAAAAAGATTCGTACGTGCTCACTTTCATCGAATTTTGTAACGCAAGTGAAAGTACGAGGTTTTCATTTGAATAATAATATGTAATAAATTTGAATAAAACGCCCGTTGAATATAAACTCAATAAAACCTATAAATGTAGGTACATAAATATAAGCCTATATTATATATTAATAGAATCGCTTTGGTTTTGCACGGCCGAACAGAAACTGGAGAGTGTACATATCCGTACATCAATCGTTGGTAAAATAAAATATTGTTCAGAATACACTGTAAGAAATGTCCGTTTTATTTTTATGTCAATTTCAAGCAATGTCGATCGGGACGACATGCCAAAACTTAAATCTCTGTACAAATATCTCTGTACCAAATAGTAATCATTCGTTGTCCTTAGATAGGTCACACACGCTTATTTTATTTAATAATTAATGTAAACTATTTATCTACCCTTGAGTACGGCTGAGCTCGTAACGCTTACCACTTCACCCAGTGAAATGTTATGACTAAAACTGATAGCAGACATTATTAAAAGACATTATCGTCAAAAATAAGACGAACAACGACGTTCATTTAATTATTCAGTTCCAGAATCATTCTAGTTTTCCTTACTATAAATGAAGTAGGCTTTTTTTCTAGAAGTATTTTTCAGTCTAGGTTAAGTATTATTTTTAGATATCACTACGGCTTATGCATCAAATTAACATTTAAGAAAACAAACAAAATTCCACAACTCAGTTTATTAATACTTTACAAGTACGAGTAACTTTATGCGATCGATACCATTTCTAAATTGCACATTCCGATAACAACTAACGAACGTCGTATTTATATTCCAAAACTAATTCGAAAATTTGTCAAAACTTCCCGTTTCGGACAACCTTCGGTTCGCTTGAAATCTTTAAACATTTGCACGGAGAAAGTAACCAGTCCTCGTCAATTATTAACCATGTCGGAGGGTAAGTGAAAGCGGTACTTCATTTCATATAAAAACGTACTTTGATATTCAACGTATTTCATTTATACTTGGCTTTGAGCGAATGGATAAAAAAAAAATTTGTAACCCGTACCGCACGGATCGAAATGAACAAATATGGATATGTACATTAAAAGAATGAGTGACACTTACTTTAACACGAAAGTGAAAATTCAATTTTTAACGTAAAATCACGCCTATCATCCTCGAAGAGTTAGGCAGAGGAATGTAGACACTCTTATGTTTACTTTACGTTTACTTTTATGTTTACTTTTTTATTTATTCCGCATTTTGTGTATAATTAGGCAAGTAAAAAACTTTTACCTTGTTGTTCGTAATATGGCCATTAACTTATATTTCCATGGATTACCGGAACAAAAGTGTAATTTTCCTGGTGTTTCCTTCATCCGGGCAAACCTAGCGATCAATAATGAGATTTAAATGGGTTCCATGAATTCCTACCCAGTAATGACCTTTAAAAGTTAAATCGAGCGGAACACAATACGGAAATCGATATTCCATAATAATAATACAAACTATTAATATTATGAGCAACTTATACTTACTCAACTAACACGAATTAACAGTCGGTTGGAAACGCCTATTAGCGGCAGCCGTCACTAACTGCGTCAAGCCTGTTGCCCATTTGTTTTCTACTGTTTTAGCACAAAATGAAAAAAATCAGTATATACATCCTTTTTATGTCCAACTTTTAACCATAGTATTCTCATCCTTTATTAAAAAAAACCTGATTTACCGTTTACCTTAATCGCAAATCTGTATAATGAAGTGACAAAGACACATGACATGTGTAAATACTAGTCAATATGTTGGAAACAAAAATTGTCAACGTTATTAGGTATGTACGATATAACCAGTTCATTTTGTAAACAACGCTTTTACAACTCAAATGAAATAATCCTAATGTGCTTATGTTATTATTGTGAGGGCAATAAAAATAAAATGTGCTTTTAAAATTGTGAAGTATTACGAAATAAATTTCTAATGCTTTAGGATTTAGCTAACGAAGGGAGCTGGTGCCATCTCTTGCATAAAATCAAAAACAATCTTTGTTCGAAATGAAATATTAAAAATAATATCATGTAATTTATGTTAAAAAATTATCTGTAACACCGTTAAATATTGATGTTTATACATGGAAAGCCGAACTTTTGTAATTATCCTACATTGCCCGAACCTAATCCCCTTAGGAGTGTAGGTAATACTAGGTACGTATTGAAATTTGAATAAACTGGGCACTGGGAGGCAATTTAAATAAGAAAACGATGACTATTAACTTACTATTTGTCAAAACTAGGCATCATACGTTGGATTTTAGATTTTTATTAGAAGCAAGTAAGATACGTTTGGACCTTGGCTTGTATCGAGAGCTCCATGCAGCTTCTAGGTACGAGCTCGTACCAGCAACCAATTAGTACCGGCTTCTACTCCTACTACTTTGACTTCGATTTAATATCGCGTATGTGAAAGAGAATACGAAAGCACGTATACACACATGAACGCACACGCGCTTTCTTTAGAGTAATATTAAAGAATCCATTTAAAATATTCGAAAAACGTGTAAAAATATGAAATTAACGTACGAACTGAATACATAAAGTTGACACTAATTGAACATCATTAACGACATTTGATAACCCTTTACGACATTTACCTAACTATAATAAATTGGGACGGATCGTTTAATGTGCCGTCCGAAGCGCGGAAACGATTATGAAAGTTTTCGGGGGACATTTTAAAGATTCATAATTCCGGTTTACCTGTAGTGATATGTAGGACTATACTACATAATTATAATATTAACACTTACGGATCTATTGACGAATAAGATATCAAAACAGTATCAACAAAAGGAAACAGTTTTGATGTAGCCGTATTAATGATCATTATTGTCCTTAATACTTTTATTATTTCGTTTATAGAAACAGATCTGTTCTTATAATTGAAGGCTATAATTATTCTTCAACGTTAAGTTTTCCTTCACTGTTACGGCTAGTGGCATTTTATTTCAAAAACACTTGTAACACTTGTCACGGAATTCCAACTCCAATTGCAACATTAATATTAGAGAATTAAAGTAACTTCACGCCTGTAATCCCCCAAGAGGTAGGCAGAGGAATGTAGAACATTCCCACGTTTCACCAGTTACTTTTAAGTCCCACGATGGAATAGTGGTGTTACAGGAGAAAAAGGTATATAACGGTTTGAATAAATGCAAAGTGCAAGCGGCTTTTAAATGGTTCGTTAGAAAAAATACAATATTTCAGAAATCTGTGTATAAACCTAAAATACTTATTCCCAGACAATGAATAGAAAGCCATCACATTTACAGATTTCAAATTCAATCTGGACTTAGATATGGCTTAAACGAACGTTGTTCAACCATCTATTTAATCTATTGAAAATATATGCAAATATCGCCGCACACTCTCGCCCGAATTAAACACGGTTTGAACACGATCTCGGGCTTAATGCTATCAACTGCCCGCGTGCAATTACTTCACAAATAGGTCAGTTTAGGGTACGTCCGATGGTTTATATGGCTTAATTATTTTAAGCGTTTATTACTACGGGGCAAGAAGACTAGGCTGTATTTTATTCTCGTGAAAAGTAAAAGTATATTGGAACCCATGTTGGACCCCAAATCACAGACACCGTAAGACACCAAACAATTCAAAGTAGGTATTCCTAAAAATTATTGAGGCATCTGACAATAAGGACAGTTTGAAACATGATATAAGGCTGAAGATTGCTGGAAAAACTGTCTTCTAACAAAGGATGAAATAGTTCTTTATTTATGTAGGTATATATAAAACCAATAGAAATGTACGAAATTATGTATGTATATAAATATAATAAAAGTACGAGTGAAAACCATGTGACTGGGGTAGAGATGAAATAGAAAAAGATAAGTCAGGACGTAGCACTCTGCCACCATCTGGAGAAGCAATTTTAAAAAGATGCCGAAACTGTGGACGTGGACTGAATGACATCGTGCATTAGGACTAATGCAGAATGACATGGAATCAAAACCAGGAGAAGAAAAAAGATACGATTTGTTCAGCCGTTTCGTTCAAGAAAGAATCACCGCCGCTTAATGTTGTCGCATCGGATCAAAATCCAGTCTTATTTTTTCTTCATCTTGTATACTTAGCATGACAGCTAAAATAAACGTTCGGTATTAAACGCATTGCATGAAAAAGCTTCCCACGGAAATTGATATTTAAATAATAAATTTTCGTGATATATGATCCAATATTGGACAGAAATCGCAGAAAAACTAACGTGAGACGTAAATACGCATCCTTAAGAGTTATCAATAAGAAGCGCTTTAATTTAAAGCGCTCAGACATTGTTGTATGTATATATGAAGAATCAGAAACTGGAACGCGGACAGAATTTGTTGAATTACCCTAATTATTATATTTAGAACAAGTGAGCAATGGAATTATAATAGTTTCATTATCTAAGAACAATATCTACATACATTCGAATTTCTGAATCACCCAGTACGCACACAATAATATGATATTATCATAATATAGCATTTATCGTTTCTTCTCTCTTTGGTTGAATTTCGTATCCACTAAAAAAATGTTCAAAGCCATACTTTTATAAATATCATTAAAATTTCATACAGCTAAAAGTTACGTTACGAACCATGACGCATTTTTTCTAGAAATACTAATTTAGAAATCGATATTTCCATTGAAACAACATTTTAGTTTAATTGATTTGGTTTAGATCTCAAGTAATTTTGGTCCGTTGCGATTCTCTAGTATTAAATATTTAGAGACTATTAAGGATAAGTCTTAGTTGTTGAGAGATCTTTGCAAAGCGTGATAGACAGTGTCCTTAATAGGCCACTGTTATTCTGCGAGGACGTCAATGACCAACAGTGTAATGACAAAAAGGGTTATGGGACATAAAGGGTACATGCTACATCAACTTATAAAATAATTAATATATTTAATGGTCTCATAAAACTGTCAAACTAATGTTGTTTATAAAATATCACTTTCTCGATTTGTCACTCTCTAATTGTACTATTTGTATACAGCGCCGATAGTGTGTGGCTGGCCTTATACCACATAATAAATCCGTCATGCGACTTGCGTTATCCTGTCGGCACTGTCCGTGAACTGTAATTTCTTTTTAGGTTTTGTGTTTACAAAAAAAAAAGTAACTTCACGCCTGTAATCCCCGAAGATGTAGGCAGATGAATGTAGAACATTCACCAATTACTTTTAAGTCCCACGATGGAATAGGTGGTGAGCCTATTGCCATATACCGGGCACATATCCAGACTCCGAGCTGCTACTAGAAAATCTAAATTAGAAAATTTAGTAGTGCCCGACCCGGGAATCGAACCCCGGACCTCTCGTTCGGCAGTCGCACTCGCAACCATCATTATCAACGATTATTACTATATACTGTTATTATATACTAGTGATGTAATGAATATTCGCGTTCGCGAATGTTCAAAAAATGACATTCGTTATATCACTATTACTTACGTATATACTGATATTATTATGTAGTGTTATTATTATGTGTTGTTAATATTATGTAGGGGTGCATGAATCAGTGGGGTACAATGTCTAATTAACTACGAACATATACTGCTCGGCGCACCCTGGACATTGCGACTAATCCTTTCACCACGATAACTGATTACTCACGATCAGCTATCGACTCGACGAAGAAGAATATTATGTACTGTTATCGTTACATACTCTTAATATTATATACTGTTATTATTATATACTGTTATTATTATGTACTGCTATCATTATATACTGTTATTATTAGATACTGTTATTATTATATACTGTTATTAATTCAATAATTCAAAAAGTATTAATGGGCAGACCAAACAATTAAATCAGCATGAGGGTCTTTTATATTCTACATTTGGACAATCTATCTTCTTTTATTTGGTTAATATTTAATTTCTAATTGCACCCAATTTGACAGGTATAAAGACAAAAAGAAAATTGTTGTTTTTACTATTTTCCTCAAATTTTTTTAGGTTTTTCTCTTTGTAATAACCTTCTTCAGACTACATCAAACACAACAAAAAACAAATTAGCAAAATTGGTGCAGCAGTCCTTGAGTTTTGTGCTTAGCAAGAAATTTGGTGATTCATGTTTATATATAGGTTTCAAAATTTTTATATCTAGACAGATAAGCTGTTTAATTTAAAAAAACAATTAGTATTTAAGATATTAAAATTGTTACCAAACTCATTATTTAATATTTTACGTGACAATGACTGTTATAAAATATCTGTTATGATCAAATGATTTTCAAGCACAGTTTCCCAGATTTATTATTTTCAAACATTGTTCCAAGTTAACAACATTAACAAAAGACAGCTTTAACATGACTTTCATTGATCATTTAATTTCCAATTGTTTAATTATAATTATTTGTAATCTTTAAAAGGCTACAGACAGAAGCTGGATGCGGCAAGCTGAGGACATGGCACTCTATGGGGACAGGCAGTCCTGCAGTTGACTAACAGGCTGATGACGATGCTGCAATGTTTAATTTTTTAATATAATTTTTATATAAAAAGAAACCCATGATTATTGAAAAGTTATTTGAACTGATATATTAAGGAGTCGAAAGAAATTATATACAACTGATAATTACTTTGGCAACATGAAGCTCTCCCTTGACACTCACTACAACATTTTACTAACGGATATAATCACGACTATGAGATTTTAACTGTAATTTAGCAGTAACACTTATTAAAATCGTATACTTATTTAAAATCATGGCATATGAAAATTTAAAAAATGTGTAGTGGTAATTTTTTTGTCTAAATTAAGCAATGCAAAGTTAAAAACTTACAATATTCCTTGTTAATCCTTGTGAAAAATTACTAAGTACTTACAAATTATTTTATCCACAATGGATTTAGGATTCCATTTTCTATTGTTTATTTCTAACTTAATCATAGCTGGTATACGTAATTGTTACTTGGTAATAAATTACAAATATGATTTAAAAGAAAGATGTATAGTATTAGGGTTATTTGAAAAAAGTAACTTACCAAAAAAGATCATTTGGTAAAGTAGGATCATGTTCACTAATTTCAAACGCCAACATCGATACAAAAATTATTACAAATAACACAACACTAACAGAATGATAAGAATGATTAACAAGTCTATAATAACAATAAACATAAACAGAATAAACAATACAAATACACAAACGTCATAATTTTTTAAATATAGATAAAATATTTAACAACTCAAACACTTGACGTATGGCACGCACTATAACTACAACCGAAAAAATTTACTGGTATAATGGAATATGCATAATTTTTTTTTATACATATTTTGTTTCAATAGCAGATTATTAATTCATATCAGAACACTGATTAAAGTGTAGCATTTCTGAGAATTCTTAGTTACATGTATTATCATTGGTAATAATGTTCTGTGAAAACTATAAACATCTGTGGTCTTGTAATCTGTTTTGTTTGCCTTCCGTAACCATGGTGATTACCAGTGCCAGTGGCCAGCTGGCCAGTGCTCGTGTCCTTGTCCTTGCGAAGAAAATCTACCTGAATATTTAATTGTTAGTTTTAAGAGAAAGAAGTAAGAATACCAGAATAAATGCTAAGAAGAAATAATTTTTGATTAAGTATCTTAATTAAAATATCCATTAAACTATGGGAAAACTAAGCCGATGGCTCGACGTTGAAGTCGGAACAGACGATATAGATCTTAACACATTGCCCCCCAACTTGGCGTTGGTCGACCTTAATAATGATAATGAATATAAACTTCTTGTAGGCGACTTGGGAAAGGGCGATGAAGGACCTAAGCTAAAGGTACGTTTATAAAAACCCTATTTTCAAACAGTTTACTATTCAAGTTGATCTTACATCTGTCCTCAAATCTAGTTATTCTGGTCCTTTACAATTCCTTTATTCTGTTAAACACCAAGTATAGATTTTCTTACAGTTTTATTGAAGGAGTGTGCCTTAATTAACATGCCATGCCAAGGCTTTCAAAGTCGGAACTAATAATCCATTGCGGGATGTTAGATTTTTACTTACTAATTTAATAGAAACATTCATCCATAGGTATTTAAAGGGGCAATGCAAATGTCTGACATGGCACTACCCGACCTTCCACTGGGTGTTGTCAGTTGCTACACAACAGAATCATCACCTCGTTCCTTCCCCATCATAGCCGTGGGATTTAGCTCGTGTGTGTATGTATACAGAAACATGAAACTATTTTATAAGTTCTACTTGCCCACTGTTGAGCTGAGCACCTGCGAGCTGGAGATATGGAAACAGGTTTGTTTCATGCTAAAATTTCACTTAAAAGACAATTTTTAGTGTCTTTTAAGAATCGAGTTTGCATATAACACACCATCTTGGTTCGTTAAATAATAAACCATATAAAATCTTAGGCAATTGTTGTTGATATTCATAATACACTACCACCAATTATCATTCTATGAACATTTCTGTTTGTATCTTTAAGTTGCCGCCAAAAAAGAACTATTTGTTTCCACACAACAATTATATATCAAACTACAAACAAATATGCCCATTGTTACTGCTCATTCAAGGATCACATAACATACTGTTGACAATTTTATTAAAATTGTTATTTTAAATGCTAAATATTTAATGAAAAATTATCTCTAAGTGAAATTTTCGTTTTAGGAAATATCTTGCGTGGACATTTACATTTTTAACAGGCTTCAGCCTATTCTTAGTTAATAAGTGTGGTCTCTCCCTTAATCTACCAAGAATATATAACCAATTTCTTGTATAACCAATCATTTCATTTCAGCTAATAGACCCATCCAATCACAAGGAAGAATCTATTATAGGTCTTACAGCAAGTCTTAACTCTATCCCGGATAAGCTACTGAGTAGTCAATCTAAAAACTTCCTATCACTATCTCCGGAACAGCGGCTGGAATACCTGGAGAGTACAACAGAGTTGCCTAAGAAGCTAAGCACAGAAATAACATGCATTGCCAAATTGAATATGAGCTCTGTGGACAAGCATGCAGTTTCATGTCTTGTTGTTGGCACTGAAGATGGGGAGATAATCATTTTGGATCCCCAGAATTTTACACAGAAGGTGGTGGTGAGTATCGATTTCTAAGTATAGGTAGTGAATAGGATATTTTATAAGAAGCATAAATATTTTTTTTTAATCAGTATGTAAATTAGTATTTTCTCAATTACTCTGCCTTGGCACAGAAAAAACATAAATAGACATTACAAATATATAAAACATTCTCAAATTATATAATTCTGTTTATTACATGTTAGATGTGATGCAATAATATAATGGCGATAATTCGTTTTTTGTATGAGCAGGCTCTAATATGTACTGTGAAAAGAACACCATATCAGATGGTCACGACTGGACTCTACACTGTTGACTATAGAATAACTGTGGCCACCAGGTGTGAAATAATTGATTACAGCACAGCACTTAAATGAACTCACGTACCTATTAAATGCACATTGTTTTTTATTTTATGGTGCTTTGTCTTGATTTCAATTTTGCTTAAAATTGTGATTAAGAAATTCGTTTGGGATCAAGTGGTGGTAGTGTGTGTTATATCCTAAAATATTATTATTTACAAAGTATCGTTTTAGAACCATAAGCTGTTGTATCACTAAGTAATTTAAATTAAATAAACTTCACAAAAATTGCCAATCTCTAATTTTCTGTATGACGCTGATCAAGAGCTGGGAGCTGGATTTTGTAAAAGAACAAAATAAAACTGAATTAAATTTATGCTATCAAATGTTTCAGAGAGAAGTCTGTTTGTTTGCTAAAGAAGGGCTGGAAGGAAGGGCGACTTCTCTTCTCTACTGAAGAGCACATTATTGCCATAGATGTGATGACAGCTGACCACAGTGTGTTGGTTATTTGCTGTGACAACACCCTGGCTTGCTATAGCAAGAAGGTAAAAATAGTCCAGTATTGTTCGAAAGCTGGCAAGACATTTAAAAATCTTCACATTTTATTGCTTAATATTTAAAGTATTTTAATCACACTGGTTGACATTGGTCTTCGTTTGTAATGCAATGATTTGTCATATTGACACCAACAGTTTACCAGATAACAGGCTAGCCATCTTTATGGATATCATTATCGTCATCATTAGCATATCTCAGTCTACCACTTAACATAGGCATCGCCAAAGTGCTCCATCGCGCCCTGTCCTGGGCTTACTTTTTTTTTCTTCAACCCTTTTATCGTTACACTGCTGGAACATGGGTCTCCTCTCAGAATAGGAGGGTTAAGGCCAGAGGCTTGCTTATATGAATATAATTGTGAAGAATTCTAGGGTGGGACTCAAAAGTAACTGGTGAAACGTGGGAATGTTCTACATTCCTCTGCCTACCTCTACGGGGATTACAGGCGT
>DWFO01000542.1:0-19776 GCA_018246595.1 Mimoniades nurscia nurscia
CAGTAAAGTCGCTATTTCCCAACGGCTTAAATGATGGCCTCTAGTATACCCATAGAAATAACATAAATAAATAAAACAATATCACACATCGATATTTATTGTTAAAAATATATATGCGGTATAAATTTGTGTATTAATACAAATTTAGGCAAAAGTATTCGTAAATTCGATTTATAATAGCAGCAACGCAATACTGCGCAGAGAGAGATACGACCATACGCCACGTAACAAATTACAACTTCCTCCGTGGAAGTGTGCAATTCGTCTCCATATTAGCAGTTACAACAAAATTTCATGCCTATGTTATGGTTATCAGACAGCTGGTAAAATACAAAGTGCATTTCTAAATTTACTCACTGTACACCCAGACAATGCACATGCTCATCGCACAGTATTTAAGCTGTCTAGGAATCTAATCCACAACATCCGCTACTTAACTATCAGTCACTATTGTCACTAACCACCGAACCAAGAGTGTGGTCATATTTATATAAATCAAATCACATAATATGAGCATCTCCATGGTGTACTTAAAAAAATTGACTTGTAAGTTGAAGATTGTTTGATGACAGTTAACTTGGATTGTATTATAAAAGGATGTAGCAAAATATGAGTAGGATTGACATTCTTTTATAGCCTACATACAATAACAGAAAGAAAACATGCATAATTGACTATTTAAGTAGAAGTGATCCAGTAAGTACATAAAAAACAAACATTTACATTTTTGCGAATATCAAGTTCTGACTGAACAGTTATTCACAACTGGTCTCATGACTTGACCTGCGTTGACTTAAATTACCTATTCAATATAACATACATAGTGGCATAACTTAATTAATAATTGTTATCATGCTGATTTTATTAATAAAAAAAATTCACATTGTCTGTGGTCCATTATTGTATATTTTTCAATACACTATATGAAACAAACATTAATTTATGCTACAAGTTAAGCTTATTGAAATAAAATAAAAGCAAATTACATACAAATGCAAAAAAATATTAATGCTATATTCAATCTGGATGTGCACAAATGAAAAAAAAGTTAAAAATATTGATTAATGTATATTTCATCCATGTAACAATGAATGGTACTTCACTAAGGATTTTTATTATGCAAAGAAATCATTGTGTGATACCATATAAAATGTTAACTATGACTCCAATCACTCCTATTAGATATATACCAAAGGAGCAGAATCCAATGTTCCTCTTCTCTACAGATATAGAAGTTTCCAGACGAATCTATCATAGTTCTCCCACAGGTGAGCTTTACAAAATTTCGAGTTCATAGACTGACACACAGCTGTACATGAGGGCGCTAGTAGCTATAGTGTTTCTAGACTAGCAAAAAGTACCAAAGTCAGAAGAATTTTGCAATTAAATTCTGTCATTGATAACACAACACAGAAATAAATAATTTTAAAATGTAGCATCACACATGTAATCCCCAAGGAGGTAGACAGAGGAGTGTATAAGACTCTCATGTTTCACCAGTTAAGTTTAGATCCCACCTTGGAATAGGTGGTGGTGGTGGTGGTGGTGGTCTATTACATACACAGGGCACAGATACAGACTTCGAGCCACTACTATAAATTTCAAGTCAGAAGAATCCAATATAACCCGACGCGGGATTCAAATAGATATAGATATTTTATTGATCTTCAGATCGCATCTTCATATCCCTCTATTATATAACATCACGCCTGTAACCCCCAAGAGGTAGGTAGAGGAGTGTACTACACTCCAGCATCTCACCAGACAAGTTTACATCCCCCTATGGGATAGGTGGAGAGTTTAGTCTATAATCATCTATTAACTTAATGTAATTAGCGGTTAGAATAGGCGTTGACGTAAGAAAATTTAAAAACCAGAAGTGATGATGCAGAGATCTCAAAATATGATCATGGACAGAGAATCACCGTTTTCGGATAACGCTACACACCCAGATGCACATGTGTATCGGTCACACATACTTTTATTTTCCGGTTATAACATTTCAAAGCTATTAGTAATATTCAGGAAAATCAAATTGTTCAAATTCAGCAACCAGCCTGCTCCCACCTCGCTTCTCGCTCATCATTTGCTCCCAGTTCTTGGACACCGTGCAGTACAGTTGCATAGCAGCTTTCGCGTCTTCGACAGAGCTGTGCTCTCCATCTTGGATATCAATGCCTAATATTTCCTTCGCTAGTCGCTTGAGTGAAGGCGTACTCCCTTTCGTTATCTGTAAAGATAAAAAGTATTTATAAGGTAGTTTTTGTATTCATTTTTTTTAAATAGCGTTAGGCTCAGGTTTTACTATATTTTCGGCTGATGGTGAGATGAAGCCTAGGAGCCACATAGAAAGGTTGATCATGATGAGATGTGGATAGGAAGTTTCCAGTCTTAAGCAGTGTGCAGCGGAAACAATGTAATGAAACATTTTGCCTCGCTCAGAGTTGTCTGCAATGTATAGAATGGTAATGTGTGGTACATCTACAGCTACACATTCAATGGTACAGTGGAACAGGTAGAACTAAGTAATGGAGCTCGTGAGCATTCAACACAATGTGTATCACATATGTTCTATTTTGTTAACTTAATTAATCATTGTGATAATTAAAGCCATCCCTCATCCAATTTAAATTCTGATTAATATTTTACACTTAATTACTTTCAAAGATTCATTTACTTTTTATTTACAATAATTCAAAACATTACGGGCAACCCAATTCGATAGAGTAGTAAAAGAAAAAAAAAGTCAATTGCGATTCCGATTCCAATCAATAATCAGTTTATATACCACACTAAAACCAAGTATTAATTTTCTTGCCAAACTATCATTATAATTACATTACACCTCTATCATACACCTAAAAATGATAAGTAATGGCTCTTAATGATTATTTGAAAATGATTACAATTTAAATATGAACAAGACAAATCATCTATCATTAGTTGAATGTTGTCACAGCCTGCTTGGCTGTGTTGGTTGCAAATGTGAATGTTGCAAGAGATTTCCTATTCATTTCCTATATTGTATTTTTTTAACTTACATTTTCTACTAGTTACTCAGAGTCTGTATATTTGTCTGGTGTATGACAATAGACTCATCACCTAATCCATAATGGGATGAAAATGTAAATCGTGAAAAGTTGAGTGTACTACATTCCTCTGCCTACCTCTTAAGAGATTGATTAGTTGCATGTTGTAATTGTTATAAAAAAGATATCAGATGTTTTGTTGAGGTGTATGATTCATATAAGCAGTGGTAGCCCCTAGTAGTTTGAAATTTGATCTCTCACTCCAGCAGCCCGGGGTTCAAAATATCAAAAATATCAATATCAAATATTTAAAACATCGTGAAGAGACCTGGACCTTAGAGTTCTCAGAAAATTTGTTCTCTGAAGAGAGGGAAGTCTGAAGAGAGGAAGAGTCTGCCAACCGGCACTTGTTCAGTGTGGCAGACTGTGACCTCAACCCTCTCCTCTGAGACTCATGTTCGAACAGTGGAACAATGAAGAGTCGGAGAAAGAAAGATAAAGTATGTTTCATGTCAGTTATTTGCAATGTTCCAAAGATTTAAAAGGACAGTGAGAGAGGGGAGATGGATCTCATGAAATGATAATAATAAAAGTATTTAGAAATGGAACATCATGCCTGCAATCCTTTTAGTTTTTTTTTTTTCATTTTAACTAGCACCACTTAACTCTGACATAATATACAAGGTAAAGTATAACATAGCTAAAATTGAGAACATAGCTAAAATTGCTAATAAATTTATGGGTTTCAATTATGAAAAAATTATGCAAAGCTCACAGTTCCATGGCATCAAAATAACCAAGATTCAATATTGCTCCTTTATGCGAAGCATTCTAGAATATTGTTCACAGGTTTGGAACCCACAATATCTCATATATATAAATAGACTAGAATCTATACAGCGTAAATTTCTGAATCACCTTGAATTCAAATGCAACCGATTGGAGAATGAGGAAAGTTATGAATACAGATGTAAACGACAACATATACTACCACTCGAAAGACGCCGGATAACAGATATAATCCTATTGACAAAAATAGCACAGGGTCGACTCAACTGTCTTGATCTCCTAAGTAAAATTAACCTCAGAGTACCTAGTAAGTCTCTAAGAAAACCCTTCGAGTATTTACGCGTTTCTCATAGCTCGACCAAATATAGACATAATTCCTTCCTTATAAGGTCAGCTAATCACATCAATAACCTGGATGATTTCCCTGATTTTAATTTAATCAATATGACTCATAAAACATTAAAGACAAATTTAAGTAAGAATTGGTTTGTATGACATCCTAATGTTAAATGCACGCAAGTTTGAGTTATTTAAATGCGAAAGCAGCTAAATGGTGTGTAGTTATATATTAAGAAAGCCATAAACTTTTTTTGTAACACTGTATGCTTTCCTAATAAAATAAAATAATCTAAATATGAATATATAGTAGAAATTTTAAGTCTATTCAAGTTATGGAATCAGGTTTAATAAAGTAGTCATGTGGGCTCGACCCAGATAATTAAGTCATGACATATAACTTTGACATACATATACACTCTGTGCTCTCTGCGTGCCCCGCAAGGGACCTGGCATGAAGACATGTATGTATATAACTTTGAAGTTATAGTAGTCGCCCGCAGTCTGGATATGTGCATGGTATATGGTAATAAGCTCACCACTTATTCCATTGTGGGACATAAAAGTAACCAGTGAAATGTAGGAGTGTTCTAGTTGTGATGTGATGTTACTTATAGTGAAAGGGTAGTAGCATGGATACTAGTTATGCAGGTCTTGAGATGTCCTTCAAATACCAGCACACAGGCTACTACCAAGCTAACTTTTGTGACACTCAATATTTTTACATAAACTAAACTGTTAATTAAAAATGTAGCAACACAATTCTTACTGATCTAAACGGCTTATATTTGGAGGTATCTCTAATGTTCCTCTTGGGGTGCGACAAGAAAAGCACACTAAGGTCATTCTTCAATGAATGACCAACCAGTATCTTCCCTTTAAGGATCTCTGACACTTCTTTCTGTACTGTTGCAAAATCAACACCATTCAAAAGATCCTCTCTCCGAACACCACTAACTTGTGTCCTATAGTCTTTAACCTCTTCTCTTGGTTTAACAAACTTGTCGTAAATGCAATCACCAAACTTGTTGACCAGGGACACCCGAGCTAACATATGGTCCTCTCCATCATACCCTATGCCAACCATTTCACAATCCATAGCTATAAATTTCGTTATGCTTTTGGTTTTACTATTTTTTTTTTTTGGCGGACCACTTGTTTGCGGTCTGTTCTTGTGTTCTAAATTCGAAACTATTTCAACATTATTTATTATCTGTGAATTTTTATTAACATTTGAATGGTTAGCTGAGGTTTTTTTACGTTGGCGCCTGAATGTTCCTGTATAATGCTCCTTGTTACCTTCATTCGATTTAGGTGTATTATTCATTAATTTACTAGACAACAGTTTCTGCCAATTCGAGTCGATATTGCCGCGATATATAAAAGTTTTGGAAGGTGCTTCTACTGAATTACACTTGCGTTTCTTCGTAGATTCTATCATATTTACATTAAAGACGGATAAAAACAATTTTGTGATATAAAATACTAAATAACAACCAATGGACACAATGTTCGTCAAAACATCGACAACTATATTTGGCATTTCGCTTGACAGAAGTACCGCATGCTCAGAATAGATAATACATTTAATAATCTTTTTATACGCATTAAGTTATGATAATTCATTTGGATCCCATTACATTACATTAACAGATAAATTGCTTAATACAAAAAAGTGGGGACATTGTAATTTATTCCATATAAATATTATGATAAATTGTATGTATAATTGTATGTATGTATTTGTGTACAAAAAACATCTACTTAAAAATCTACTGCCTCGTTGGTAGTGTTGTTTGCAAGTACGTCCGCTGAACGGAAGATCCTGGGTTAGATTTCCGGGTCGGGCACTACTAAATTTTCTAATTTAGATTTTCTAGAATTCAAAGTCTGCATATGTACCCGATGTATAGCAATAGGCTTACCACCTACCATCTATAGTGGGACGTAAACATAACTAGTGAAACGTGCAAGTGTTCTGCATTCCTCTGCCTACCTCTTCGAATATGACAGACATGTTGTTACTTTATGCTATCTATTTAAAAACCTGTCAATTCAATTGTTAACTTAAAATGATATCATTAGGATTTAAATATTTTTTTGTATCTCTAAGAAACAATAATAGGGTTGTTCACGTTGTGTTAGTATTGAATTGACGTTAGTTTGTCCAATTAAGATTTCATATAAAGATATATAAAGAATTCTTTGATAAAAAATCTAAAAAAAGGAACATCACGCCTGTAATCCCTAGATGGTGGTAAATAACAACGATAGCTTAATATTTTGGACTTTGGTCTACTGCTGAGTCTGACATTGATTTTTAAGAATAAGTAGCTTTAAAGTTTTTCATAACATCCTTTCAGGCTTGTGAAATTTACTAACGTCCACTTACTGAGCATGATAGAGGTATATTATACGCAAAGTAGGCGAGTAAAGCAAAAAGTAATTCCGTCAATAAAGAAAGATAATGAATATATCACCCGTTTCATTCTTAAGTTATTGTTTCGGCCAGCAACTTCGTTCGTCTCCACATATATCACATATACCAAATGAATGTTCTTTCTCTTCATATAAACGAGAATCAATAATGGGATGGCGAAAAGATTTGTAATGAGGATATTAACGTACAGTACAATATGTTTTAATATCGTTGTAATATATAAACCTAAATGCTAGACTAATTAATTAGACTCCACGTTACAATGACATATAAAATTAAAAAAAAAACAAGTGTAAATAAACAATTTGTCGCGGAAACGTCAGAAATCGCCGACGTGTTTTGCGGCCGTCTGATTTCGTGGTGGGGCAGCGAAATGAACGTTCCACTGGGGCTCGTAGCCATGAGCCAGCAGTGTGGACTTTCTAATCGTCGCGTTCGGTTGATAACATATTAACGTTTCGGGCATAACCGCGCGAGTCTCCGAGCAACGATGTCGTACGAAAAATTATTGACCGAACTGTCCGCTCACGGTCAAGAACATCTTATCAAGTACTGGCCGGAATTGAATGAGAATGAGCGCGAAAATTTGGCGTTTGAAATTCGAAAGCTGGACGTGGCGGAAATGAACGAAATTTTTCGGCGCGCAATGGACAGTACTAAAGTTATTTTGGAAAAAACCGATGATGATCTGAGGCCGATACCGCAAACGCATTACGAGGCGGTGCCGGCGCTGTCGGTAGCGAAGATCCAGGAGTACCAGTCCATTGGCTTCGAAGAAATGTCTGCGGGCAAAGTTGGAGTGTTGTTATTAGCTGGCGGCCAAGCTACCCGCCTTGGATTCGGTCACCCAAAAGGCATGTACGATGTAGGGCTACCATCACATAAAACCCTGTTTCAAATTCAAGCTGAAAGAATCCTACGCGTCCAGCAAATGGCTGAAGAGCATACTGGGAAAGAATCTAACATCACTTGGTACATCATGACATCAGAGCACACAATGGGACCCACTGCTGAATTCTTCAGAAACCATTCTTATTTTGGTCTCAATGAAGACAACATTGTTTTCTTTGAGCAGGGCACCTTACCTTGCTTTGACTTTGATGGCAAAATTATATTAGATGAGAAACACCACCTTTCATCAGCTCCAGATGGTAATGGAGGACTGTATAGAGCACTCAAGACTCAAGGTGTTCTTGATGATATAACAAAGCGGGGGGTAAAACATCTGCATGCACATTCGGTGGATAACATTTTAATTAAAGTTGCGGATCCAGTGTTTATTGGCTACTGTAAAAGCAAGAATGCAGATTGTGCAGCCAAAGTTGTCCAGAAATCAACACCAAGTGAACCTGTAGGTGTTGTTTGCAGAGTCAACGGACATTACAAGGTCGTTGAATATTCTGAGTTGACTGATGAAGCAGCAGAACGTAGAAACCCTGATGGCAGACTGACATTCTCAGCAGGCAATATCTGTAATCACTACTTCTCATCAGATTTCCTATTAAAAATCTGTGACTATGAATCCAAGCTGAAACTCCATGTTGCCAAGAAAAAGATTCCATACGTTGACTGCAATGGGATCCGTCAGAAACCGTCGGAGCCAAATGGCTTTAAAATGGAAAAGTTCATCTTTGATGTCTTCGAGTTTGCTGAGACTTTCATTTGCCTAGAAGTAGCTAGAGATGTGGAGTTCTCGGCATTAAAGAATGCAGACTCTGCTAAGAAGGACTGTCCATCTACCGCAAGGCAGGATCTCTTGACTTTGCACAGGAAGTACATTAGAGAAGCAGGCGGCATCATAGATGATAGCATAGATGTTGAGATATCACCTTTATTATCATACAGTGGAGAAAATTTGAAGGACCTAATTGAGAATGAAGTGTTCACAATCACACCTTACCATCTGAAGAGTATGAATGAAGCAGCAACAAATGGGTTAAACGGCAATGGTCATTAATATATATACATATATAAAATTATATTGACGTACCAATGAGAAACTTCCACAGAGGGGTCACTCGTTAAGAAATTCACAAATTGGTAAGCACCTGTGACCAAACGATGTATACAGCACAGTTAATTAAGCTAAAATTATTTTGCTACAAATCACAAATACAATGCCTGATAATCTACATGTTCTGCATATACACTACCTACCCTGTCACTGAAGATTAGATCCATGGCCTTCAAGCTCTGCACTTGCAGATGATTGCAAAATAATATTAGCTTATGTAAAAAAAATTCAATTGAAGGTAACACTTGATATAATTTTATATATATATCTTATGTATGTACTTTTATAACATGCTATAATTACATTAATGTTAACAGCCCAATCCTAATTACCTAAGTCCTTTTCAATACCTGCTTTCACTGTGTTGTTAATACTAAATGCTTTTGTTAGAATTGTCTTACATCTGTTCATCGTAGTCTGTCAAGTCAAACAAACTGCAAGCAGTTGCTGGAAGGGATAAGCAGCTATAATGCTTTCACTGGTAACGTTTTTTGGGAGTACAGTTGTAGTTGGTAAGCAGGGGCAGATAGATAAAAAACTGAAATGTTTCTCCCTTGTCTGCTTCCATTCCTAAAGTTTTAGCATGGCATATCTATGGGAATTTTTTATTGTGGTATACATATGCTATTATAATACCAACTTTTAGCTAATCAAATAAAACTTCAACATGTGATAGTTTCTTAATTTGTATGATTACAGGAATTAAATGAAATTAAAATAAAACAAATGAAATAAAAAAATATATTTTAATCTATCAGAAAATATAGAAGTTGCATATTTTTTTAAATATGCCATTTTTACATGACTTGTATGTTACTTAGACTATTATGGTATGTGTGTACTTGATTTAAAATACTTTGAATGAATGATCAGTATGGATGCTGGATTGTTTCATTAATTCGTATTATCAATTTGTTTACTACAAATATCGTATTATTAGGTGAATAATATGTTTATTTTCGTTAATTATCAATTTAAAATTTCATTTGTCTATGGAATGGAATGTTGATGTTAAATATCGTGATTTTTTTTCCATTGCGTTTTTCGTGCCCTGGTCGTATTGTGCCAATGATTTATTGATGTACATAAAACTGTAAAAAGAAATTCAAGTTACTGGGAATTAATACAAATGTAATACCCATTATCTTATCTACAATAATTAGTTAGTTAAAGTAAATAAGTTTACGATTCGTGATAATCAATATCTATTGTACATAATGCTATATTTACTATTTTTGTACATATTCTTGTCTTTCACCAATAACGTAAGATTTGTATACGACTTGAAAAACATAATATACAGGCGGAAGTGAAAAATCAAACCATTGTGTTTTCGCAAACGACATACGGGAGATATACGCAAAGATTATAATAATATCAGTTTTTAACGCGAAAATTATTTGTACATTTATGATCAGACGAGCCGAAGAATCTTTGACCTGTTGCTTAATTTTATTGATACGATTAAATACGCGATCGTTACTATATTATCAAATTCAAATTGTACCTCTCAAGCGATTTAAAACATTGTTCTCTCCAATAGAGATTTTTCTACTTGACACTTAACCCTTATATACATTTATTTATATAAATTTATATAATACATAAACATATATACATTTATTTATAAAAATGCCCGCGCTATCAGTGCAGTCCTTTCGCGCCATTTTCTCCCACAAAATAGATAATTATAACTATAAACACTTGCTTAACTTCCAATCGCTTTGCACCGCATGCGAGGGTTTAAAAGTACCGCGAAATAAAAGTTCCGCAAAGAGCTGCGAACATTGTAGCAGACAGGATCTCACTATTTTGGTAACGTCATCTCTTTGTAATTACAACGCAAGTACATTATACTAAAATTGATATCAGAATACATTCTGGTAGATATTGTTTACCTGAGGTAGGTTCCTCGTCTCCCCTTCCTCGTGCCCCTTCGTGTCATTGAATGTCATATCATAATATATGTAGTAAAAAAATTTATATCAACATACATGTACGTATATTGTAATATATTCCTTTTACATTGAGATCTCATATATTTTACATAAACATATATACATTTATTTATATATAAATGCTTGTGTAGTATAGTTAAATTCTTAGATTATAAAAATATTATCGAATGTATGTATGTTAGTGTATGTTTTTGCGAAGTGCATCGGAACCCGATAATAACATTATTGCAAATTATACTATAAGCGTTAGATGTATAGTTTATTGCGAATCCCTGTTTGAGGCACATGATAACCAGGTTATGAGTGATAATGATAGTTGAGGTAGGCAGGTATACGTCATGTCCCGAGTTGCAGCCTTTCTTTTTCGAGAATGTCATCATCGGATGTTCCGCTTATTTCTTCTCATATAAGTATACAAAGTAAATACATCTGTAACAGACAAATCTAGTATAAAAGATAAACGTTTTCTGTACTATTTTTTATTCCAAGCATATACACATAGAATCGTTATGTAATTTAGTATCAATTAAACACATAATGGAAAATGTACTACTGAACAGCCACGTCTTCTTTATGTATTTTATTATTCTAAGGTTATATAGGAAAAATTGCATCATATTAGGGAGCTAGTCAGGATTTAGTATTACAATAAAATGTGTATTAATTTTAATCTAATTTTACTCGAAATTAAATTTTAATGATTACTTTCTGAAAAAAAAAATGATTCAAATGTCGAATGATTTGTGAAAACAACATATTTTAAAAAGTACCATTAAACGTCAATGTGACGATTTAAATATCTACTGTCTATGATTATTTTTTATCGTCTCAACTAACTACATATTGGCTACTTTAATCAGTAGTGACCGAGATGGAAGAGTAACGTAACTTTTAATATAATTCAGGTCATATGCGTCTTTATGTATACTAGGGTTACGGTTTATATTAGCGTATGCTTACGAAAGCGACTATTTTATATGCTCAAATTGTGGCCAGGCACGGCCTTAAACATTCTCATTCTGACAGGAAACCCACTTCCAATAGAGTAGCGAAAAAATTATTGTTTATGACTTAAAGTTGGTCTATATACACATATTACATTGATATTATAAATGAGATAATCGTCTTTTGTATCTGTTGTGACCACGGTTCTAATACTGAATCGATTTGGTGAGATTCGGTACGGTTAATCAGTCGGCAGTTACCAGTTTTGTCATGTTACCTCGATATCATTATTGACTTGACAATACCCGTGTTGGCTGCTCTGCTGCTAGTAGCTAGTAAGATCTATGGTAACAATAATGACGCATTCAAAAATATAATTGGACCAAATGATCTTGCATTCAATTACAATGATATAGTGCTACTTAAAACATAACAATAAGATTACGAATATTATTTTAAGTGTTGGTATGTTCAAAAGGCCTTGACTACAATATAGATAGTGGTACCAAGGTGTAACCGTTACAACTTTATTTCACAATGTTATTTCACCAATGTTTTAATCCACTTTAGTACATTTTCGGGTCATTTATGACCAATGCGTTCGTGTACGTTCAACGGGTGTGCATGTAGTTCGATTTTTGAATGTTTGTTCATTTTGAAGGTACACGCGTCGTTAGTTCCGAAACTGCTAGATCGGACACGCTAGCTGCGACACCTCGTGCTTTGATACGCTGCAGCGCTCAATCAGGGTTGTTTAAATTATTGTGTTCATAGCCGGTTAGTACCGCCAGCCATGGTCCGGCTGACTATTAGGTTAATGTTCCTCTTGCCCGTGTAATTTTATATTTGCGACTAATTCGTGACACATGGAGACACATTCGTGAATGACATGGAGTTCTAAAATCGTTACTAAAACTCATGTGATCTCTGGAAAGTGAGTCTTAAAAGGTACATTGGTGATTTCTAACCTATGAACGCCTACAACCAATCCCTTTGTTAAGCTACAGAGTTTACACCCTCCACTTTCGGGTCTGGCAGTTATGCAATCAATTATTTTCTGCTCTTTATCTGAATCCAGCCTTGTATTTACTCAGTTTATTCAACTTTAGTTTACTGTCACGTTTCTATGTATTATTTCAAGTCACGAACTCCACGTCCCGCGGGCGTCTGCAATGTCTTACTTTCTTTCCTGCAAGCTGTTTGTTGAGTCTATTAAAATTCCAAACCTATTAAATCTCAAGTTTATATCATTTCACCACGTTTTTAATGAACATCCGTTATAATTTGATAAGCGTCGATACATCGATGCAACTTCACTTCACGCACTCTAAAAGCCCAAGTGCCAGGGTATAGAGAAAAGGCCGATGAGAATAAAATAACGGCATTGTTAATATGTTAATTGTTACGAAATACCAAATTTGGTATACTGTAATCATTTTTAACAGTTGTGGTGTAATACACAGGATACTGGGAATATTTTCATTGAATATGACACCAGGATATCTGTATGTCAATTAATTTAATTATTTATTTCGAAATCATATCGATTCAACGACACGTATTGATAATATCGACGTGAAATAACATTTATGCATCTGACAATATATCAGATCGATTTTATTGATAGATCAATATTTGCTATCCGTGTATGCCTATCATGTTACAACTTTGCCATTGTAGTTAATGGGCTATACTCCCTATTATTTTATGTCTATTTAAAAAAAGTTTGATGGGGGTAAATAATTGTAATTGTAATACGTAATACATTCAACAGGTTCATATCATTCTCCATAATGTTTTTGTGAAGTGTAAATTGTTCCAATCAGTACGTGGGAATCGAGGCAGTGCCTTAATTCTGTCTAGCAATGGAAGAATGAAGGGTTGATGTTGATGATAATACCAAAACCAAAATGAGATAAAAACCGGGAAATGTGACAATTTATTGTACTGAAATACTATCGTCATATAGACAGTAAAAGAGATGTGATGAAAACATTTTAAATGCATCACAGTCAATAAAAATGCATCAATAGATGGCGTTAAATCTGTTTTTGTACCATGTAATTCTGACCGCCGCCCGAATAGCAGTATTGTGAAATTTGATTTTCTGTGTTGTCTTTCTATATTATTATATACACATAATATATATGTATATCGATGGAATACGTTGTAACTAATCTCTTGTAAGTAGGTACATTATAATAAATTTACGCGTCTGTATGGAGAAATTTTGTTCGCCACTAGCTAGCTATAATATGTCACTAGTAAGTTTTATACATGTAATAAAAATGGAATAAAATTAAATAATATTGGATGATGCAATGCGTAATTGTCAACAGCTATTCTTTTATTGTTTTCAGTATAAATCGTGGTTTTATTAAGTGTTGTATATTTTAAAATTTTAATCATGAAAATTTTAATAATCGCATTGTAAATTAATAGTTATATGTGTGTAATATAGTTCGGCATCGCATATGGCCGTGTATATAATATTTGTTATGGCAATAATTATGTTTAATTTGAATGTATAATGAATTGTTATGTAGTTTTTATATTATATTTTCACGTTTGGCTGTAATTGATTAATTATGTATTTTCGTCTCTCGTCTTACTGAAAACGGAGTTTGAAATAAGAATTGCTCACAGTTCTGGCCGAATTTTTTTTGTATGGTTTTAACTGTGTGTGTGTGTGTATTTGTGTATATTGGTTCCATTCATAAGTTTTCACGTAATACTGTTCAGTAGTTTACACCAATGCGATGATCCATGTGCGAGCAACAAATAGCAGAGGATAAGCCGAATCTGTACAATACGTATGAAAAATTTAAAACTACCTTACTTTGCATTATGCTCACCCCGTATTCCATGGTGGGACGTACACAATAACTATCCCTTCCGGGGAAATACAAGCGTGGTATTATCAGGGTGTTATGTAGCGTGCTTTATTTATATTTAAAAGCTCGCCAATGGATCACTGCCTTTAATGTTGACAATGCGTTGTACATAATGTAGTCGATATTGCATTATAAAGTTAGTAACGATAAACCGTTATGAAATATGTACTTAATTAAGTTTAATTAACGTACCTAATTTTATAGATAACATTTAAACATAATAAGGAATGAGATTTTATATGAGTAGCGTTCATCTACAATAAATTTAATTTAGTATAATCATTTTGTTTTATTTCGCCGTGTGTTTTCATTTGCCGTGGACCACTGTAGTGGAGACAAAGATGAAAAGTAATGGTCTTCTGTAACATAAGCAATTATTTTATTTAAATATTTTTAACAACTGAGCATTCACTATATTTCTTGTTGCAGTACATTTATCACGCGAAGTCGGCAAGTGTCACCGCAATTGAAGGTTCGAAAACCAGGCATAAAAACCAAATAAGATGGGGATGAACAATAATACTGTTCGTTTAACAATTGTGCAAATTGATAAGGAAAAATTGATGGAAGAGCGCTTAAAATAATACAAAGTTACAAGAAGTGATCGCCTGGTGATTGTGAATTCAGTCTCTCGCTGCGGGATCTGGGTTCAAATCCTGGGGCGTGATCGTCTACAGATTTACACACGAAAGGATAACATCGTATGCAAACCTACACGTTTCAGATGTCTCTTAGAGGGTCTAATAAACTATGTTTTTAAACTTGTGTCTTAATAGTGGAGAAATTGGGTTGATAATGATAATTAGTGGGGACTGCCAAACATATTGCAGACTATTAGATTCCGAGGTCCTGGGTTCAAAGCCCGTGTCGGACACTATTGCACTTTTCTACCTTAGATTTTCTCGCAGTGGCTCCGAGTCTGGATAACCGATGAAACGTGGGAGTGCATTACTCTTCTGCCTACCTCTTCGGGGGTTACTGGTGTTATGTTTTGCACTACAGAGAAACGGCATCAACTTCGCGTGTCATTAAATGATCAATGTCATCCAATTTCAAAATACGGAAGTAATTATTACATAGATATTTTAACGTCTCTTAATATATTTTGCCATTGAAATTAATTACTATTTATTATGCATTTTTTTTATAAATTTGATATACATTTAACTGATTTATACAATAATGCAGAAGGCATGTTCGATTAATTATGTTAATTGACCGCCTAGTGACTTTGGTGGTTGTAAAGCGCTATTGCTGATTTATTGGTAGTGGGTTCGATTCCCTTGTAGACGGTACTATTCGTTTTTCGTTAGTTAAAAATTTCAACAGTGACCCTAGTGGGGTTCGGAGTGTGAATTTGTGCCCGGTGTATGGCAATAGGCTCACAATCTAGTGAGTGATACGTAAACGTAACTGGTGAACCGTGGGAGTGTGCTACACTCTGTCCACCTCTTCGGTGAAATGTATGACGTGACGTTTACGTTGACATGTTAATACAGCACAGGTACATAACGACGCCATATTGGCGCGCAATGTACCATACTATGCAAATGTTTACAGATTACATTGTGCAGTAATGGCTGGCATGTGTTCTTGTTATGCAAAATAACTTTCTTACGACGCAATTAAGGGTGAGCTGTAGCGCCGGTGATGGAGTTTACGTCAATCCGGTGCAAAAAAATGCCTAGGAAGTTTTATTAAAGTGCCCTCTTAAGCTTTGTTTGCGCGGGAAACTTGTTTCACAAGCGTCACCCAGCCAAGGCCAAAGCAAGATTACTTTCGATTACTAACATTTAATCATAATCTGGTTTACTCTCGCTTTTTTCGCTCAACGTGCGCTCTGTTGTTTAACGAACTTCCTGCTAAAGCATTTCCGGAGTTTGAAGACATTGAGTGTGTGTTCTTTTATGATAACAGGCATAGATAAAAGTAAAAAGTACATATATTTTATTAATAAATGTAAGTACTTTACTTAAAAATACCTACTTTTATTGAATTAACAAAATCAATTTTCCTTTTACGTCTTCTTCCGAAATGCGTTGTCACTTCATCTACTTCAACGGGTACGTTTTTATTTTTTTTATTTTATTTTTGAATCCACGAGTAATGCTAATTGCATTCATGTTAATATCGACGGTGCTACTGCACATTTATTAAGTAATAGTACAACAAATTAATATAAATGAACTGGTGGTTTTGTTAACGACAATGTATAGTTAATAGGACCAACTGACGCTAATAGTTGTATATATATTTATAGTACTGAGATGGTAATAAAATATAAATAAATATAATAGTATAATATCAGCCGATAATGCTATTTTACGTAGTTACACTTTTTGTTTTCTCAAATATTATAAATTATGTTTGACGTTTGAGCAAAACATCATAGATCGTAAAACTGTACAATAAAAAAATCATAATAATGTCAGATAGCGCGAAAACTACTGCGTCCGCTGTCGAAGAGTTGTTGCGAAACGCCGTAGCGCGACCAAACTGGTTTCTTAACGTATCCCGCATAGCGGATTGTTACGAAAATTACTCAAGTTGCCACATCTTGAAATTGCATTTTAATACACGAAACATAATGTATAAACCTATCTGATACGCGTCCCACAGCTGTTGGCAAAAAAAGATTAGCGAAAACCAGCACTAGACGGAAATTAAATATGAAAAAGGTATAGACAGTCCCTCGAAAGTAAATGCCATTTACCCACCTACTCGCCGTTTAAATTTTGAATATTAGGCTGGTTATTGTATGACCGAGATTGACTGACGCAATTCACTAAACTTCATATTACTGCAGCTGTTTGAATCATACAAAAATGCGGGAATGTAAACATCATCTTCAGTGTATACAAAAATGTTAAGATTTTCGGATTCCTTACTATTTACATTTCGTATTCGTACAATACTCTTCAGGCTTAAAGATATGCTCCATTAGGTACCTACTTCATTTTCGAGCTTTCTAAAATGCAGAAATAATAATAATGGCACTTTTTATTTTAGAAAATACAATGAAACAAAGAATTAGAAACAAAAGTAAGACATATGTTATTTCAAAATCGTTGCACTATTAAGATACTAAGAGTTATATTGAAAATGCACCCCGTCATAATTACCCTATTTCCAGGTCTTTTACGCGGATTTTAGATATTAACACTATTAACTAATATTTTCGTCCTTACAAAAATTTAATTAAGTAAATAAATGGAAATGTAAAAAGCGAGTACAAGAAAAGTTTGCAGCTTAAATCTTACTTATGGCAATGAGAGGGACATTGAGGAAGGCGGTGTGAGAAGCTGAGCTCTGCGATCTGCAACACTCATGCCCACACGCACGCGTGGGCATTACGGGCATAAGTAACCCCTCAGCGGGCAAGACTGTGTCCAGCAGTGAACTACAATAAGCTGATGTTGATGACGATGAGATAAATAAAAGTACAGATGTACTTTTAAAATCTTTTCAATAAATTACATCCAATCCTGATCATAGAGCATTTCAAAATAAAATTCTGTTCATCAAATTTAAAATCAAATTCAAAATTAGAAACATGTTCTGCATAATCTCGACAATATACTCGCATGTATGCATTTCGCTCACACATAACGAAAACAACGGAGACAGATAACTGACCAATAGCCAACAATAATCGTTGCGTTCCTATAGTCTATATTGTAATACTCAACGGTGTATTTCTGTAAATGTTTATCTTGTACATTGATAAACTAAAATTCAAGCAGACTTTTGTAAATATTAACGCCATGAGTAAATATACTTTTACTTAATATCGCAATAACTGACCTACACATCAAGTAACAGTCGTAACGGACACGGGTAACGTTAGGGTTGGCACTCGCATTTGTGAAAATCTATTAAATTATTCTTGATATTATCCCCGGTCTTATTTTGATTTAAGTATATAAACATAACATCACAGCTTTACGCTCCGGAGAGGCAGGCAGAGGAATGTAGTACACTGCCACTTTACACGAGGTACGTTTATGTCTCACTATGGAATAGTGCATGAGTCTGTTCCCATACATCGGGCACAAATCCATACTTCAAGGCGCGAACAAAAATTCAACGCTAGAAGAACCGTATACCCGACGCGGAATTTAAAACCAGGACCTGTCGATCAATTACACCGAAGAATGAGGTATTAGGTGTCCTAATAGGTTACCTGGAACAAATAACTTTTAAGGGATATGACCGTCTAATTTTCGCATTATTAGTCAGTGTAATTTATAATACTTTTCATGTTATGCTGTAAATAATAAAGAGTTTTCTATTCTATTCTGTTTTGTTCTGACCCGTTCCGTTCAATTTGTTTCTATAGCACTCGAATGAACCAGAATAAGGAACGGCCTAGGACTGGGTACTCAATCCACTTTTCTTGGACTGATAAAATATGATAGAAAGATAATAAACTTGATAATAGTGACGGTGATGATCACCCATGTCATATTAAGTTGTACCATCGAGTTCAAATACTTACTTTACTGTTCTCATTGTTCTCACCTCTATAAAATAGACTGTAAAAAGGTGGTAACCTATTATAAAATCAAATTGTCTTTAAATCTACTACAATGACTGACTAATAGGGTCTATAATGGTTTAACAAAACTGAAGACATGACAAGTAAGAAACACAATATTGTTATTAGTATTAATAAGTTATTAGTATTAATATTAATGTTATTAGTATTAATAAGTATTAATATTAGTATTAATGTTATTAGTATTAATAAGTGAGTGTATACTCACTTGAAATATTTTAATGTTGGCGTACGATTTAAAAAGAGGCGACAGACCTACATCTAATGTGCCAGTCTAATGTCGACCTTTGCGCGCCTTTCACTTAGTATCACGACATTTAGGCTTCGTTAGTAATAACATTATTAGGAATATTATATTACGTTGTTCTTAATGTAATTACAAGTTCAATTGAAATTAGAACTGGCTAGTAACAATAAAATACTTTATTGCGCATTTAACACGTGATTAAAAGTAACACATTTTTTGTAAATAGGGATGGTCTTAACGGAAACTAGCGATTTCTATAGAAAACCTTGGGGCCTAAATTCAAATCGTTTTTTTTAAATTATAATTTTTAATTATAATAATTAACGTCGTATACCGTTACTCTTACTGTGCGTCAATTTTCGACGGCGATGAGGTTGTGGACGAAAAGAAGCAAAGAAAATTCTAATTCAAATATAATTTATTCAAAATTTGTTAATTACAACACTTTTTGTACGTCAAGATGAAACTACCACCGCTTCGGAAAATGCATCGCTATGGAGAAGAAGCGGCGAAAGAAACTCCATAGGTGTGCTTCTGCATCTTTTTTAAAATAAGCACTTATGTTA
>DWFO01000543.1:0-19771 GCA_018246595.1 Mimoniades nurscia nurscia
CGGACAAAACCTTTCTGTGCGTATTGTTTTATTCAATACATAAACGTTTCGACGGGGCAACCCTGGGCCCAAGAGACCCCGAGCGGCGGCGCCGCCCCCCGCTAATATTTCAGCGCTGTCAACCCTAAAGACACGACCGTATAACCGCTGTGAGACTCACAAGTTCTGAGGTTTCAACTTCCTGACTCTTACCCTCCTGAAGCTTATTATAATAATTTTAGTAAAAGGATATCAGTCGTGTATGTGATTTAAAAGTTGTTATTACGACTATATCATCTCGCCCAGTTCCTTAGAGGATAGGGTAGAAAGTACCTAACTAATTATATCCAGTCTAAAAGTATCGAGTGCCAAATGTAGGTGTATATTCTAATATACACTGTTACTCACAATGCCCGGTGTATGCTAATAGGCTCACCACCTATTTCATTGTGGGACGTAAACGTAACTGATGAGACGTGGGAGTGTACTACACTCTTCTGCCTACCTCTTTACATTCATGTCACTTATGTTTCTCGGGGTAGCAACACAGACCTGGATGAACTTGGTGTTGCCATAGAATAAACATGTGAACAATAAGAATTCATTCAATCTCAATATTGAAATTAGCTTGTGTACTACATATATTTAGAAAACCAGCAAACGTTTAGGGAACAAGTTTCTTGAATAATTTAAGGTATTTATAGACGAGATTCGTCGCAGGCTCGCAGGGCGGGTCGAGATAATGTTTCAAGCCTGTAGGTCGGAGGGTGTAAAACAGCGCGAGAGGGCGCGCACAGCTCCTCGTTGACGGGGGATAACTGATTATACTTTTTGCCGGTGCGAGGACACTTTGTGTGCGGCTGATCGATGTTATTTATGGTTTTAATATGGAGATCAAGTATTATATAATTATTTTAGAGCGCACTGTATAATACAGCGATAAATTTCATTACAAAATTGATTTTCAGACTAAATATTTTTTCAATTGTAACAAATTCTTTCCCAACATATAACATCTAGCGAACGGTGGCCTCTGCGTACGACGAATAGTAAATGGTACCAAGGGAAGAGTGAGAAACCGCTAAATGAAAGCAATCGTGACCCCTGCGAAGAACAGAATCCAGCGTTGCACTGATATAAAATATATTCCTAATGACCGTGTTGGGTGTAGGTTGCATTCCAGCTGGATGGGAGGAAGATCTGCGAAGGGCTGCGGTAAGAGCTGGATACGGCAAGTCGAGGACAGGGCGCTGTGTTACTAATAGGGCAGGTCCAGCAGTGGACAAATAAGTGGTCAATATGATGATGAATGACTAAAAATAACGAAGCGCAATATAGATATGTATTTCAAAACGTGAGTGAAACTTCTTGATACACAAATAAAATTAATCATTGTTCAACCTAGCGAAGGGCACTTACTTTATTCACAAAAACTACTATGCTTATAAAAAACGCCATCACATGACGGTGTTGTCGATATGAAGTTGTTAGATACACGTGTATAATATGCACTGTGTACAGTCGCAACAAAAGGCCTTAAGACCTTTTCATGTAGAGTTCGTTGCCACGTAGCGAGAGCGGTCAGTAGCGAGAGCTCAAAACCGCCCAAGATATCTGCAAAACCTAAATTGGCATGTATTTATGCTAGTACATTCACATATTTATAGCGTAACATAACTGTTATCGTAAGTAGCTAATATATGTGTAGTAGAGACAGCTATATACATACATACTAGCGACGCGCCCCGGCTTCGCACGGATGCAATGCTGATACTAAATACACTATAGAAAAACTGTGAACGTTGTATATAAAAACATAGCGGTCCGCTCTGTCTTCGCACGGGTATAACATACATACATATATAGCCTTTGTCACTCACTGTAAAAATGATTAAAATCGATCCAGTAGTTTTGATTTATTCATTACTACCCGTGGTCCGCACGCGTTAAATTTGGAGTGAAACAATTCCCTTTTCCCAATACCATGAAGATTTCCTGCTCTCTTTGAATTATCTAAATTCATACCTACATTACTTATTTACTTTTTACATTTTTACATTATTTTATTTTTACAACAATCATTACATTACAAAATGTCTTTAAATACAACGTTCACAGCTTTCACAAAACGCGCTATTTCTAGGCACGCTGCCGCCGCCCCGGCCAGCCAGTACCGCCGCAAGCGCTACGTCCCGCAATTTTAAATCTATAATATCTTCGAAAATATTCGAACAAAGGGACCGAGAAAGCGACTTTGTTTTATACTATGTAATGATGTATTGTATATAGTCGTATATGCAGTGACACGGGCATGGGTTCAGTGACGCGGCAATGACGCAATCAAATTTGCATGTATGTGCGTGACGACGCATATTTCTTTGCAATTATCGCTCCACGACGAAGTAGTTTGCAAATTCATGATGGTGCCGTACCAGAAATATACAAATACTGAAATTATAGAGGTTTACAATTCTTGGTGTGCTTACAAACGCAATGGCCCCTATGTCTAATCAGTTCCAATGTCTATCGTATTTTATTATATATACCTACGTAAATAAAAAAAAATTAAGTACAAAAAAATCTTATGTTAAAAACATATGTGTGGCTCGGGGTCTGGATGTGTGCTCGATGCACGGCAATAGGCTCACCACCTATTTCATAGAGCGACGTAAACGTAACGAGTGACACGTGGGAGTGTCCTACCTTCCTTTGCGTACCGCTTCGAGGATTACAGGCGTGATGTTACGTAATGTATTGATATTCATTATATATGCTATTTTCTATTGTAGTCTATTGAATTCAATTCCATTTCATCATATTCGATTCTATTACATTCTACTCTATAATAAATAAGAATTCAACCGCGATCTGTCATTATTGTTTATTGTAAATGCAATTTATCTACGTCCAAAAGTTAGACAAGTGGTGAAATTTCAAAATTATAGTGTTTATAGAGAACCTGAACTTTTATATCAAAATTTATACAAATTTAATTATGTATTTAGACACTCATGAAACCTTTAACAGAACATATACTTTTATTTATTAGGCAAATATTTGCACTGGAACAGAATCCCATAACGTTTGCTTTGATATATCATTAACTACTACGCACACGGATCACACGCGATGCAACGAAAGCTATGGAAAGTTTAAGATCAGAGCTCACACTACAGAACACAAGTCCTGGGGACATATTAAGGTCTGCATATTTTTAAACCTCTTAGTTTTCTCCTACGTGCTTTATATAACGATTAGACATTATTCTAGTCTAGACTTGCTAACCAGTGTGCTGTGAATAGTTAAAACATTTTTCGAAGCCATTTATTTTCTGCTTTGCAGAAACTTTTTCTTGCACATTCAAAGGCTGAACATTGCGATAAGACGCGTGGCATTGGAGAGCGACCCTGCGTATAACTGGCAGCGGACGGAAACAGAATGATGTGTAATAATGAAGTATTGGATTTCTAGAATTTTATTTAATGTATCTAAGAATAATATCTTATATAACACATACATATATAATAATAACAATAAAACTCATAACGTACATATATACGAGTAAATATACCTATACATACATATTAACATCATGAATCACGTGTAAATCTTTCAGTATTGTTAATGGTGCCCATTTATCTTAGCACCACAGAGAGTTTTAAAAGGAACAATATATCTTCGCGATAGAGCTTGAGAAGAATAGATAAAGTCTGACACTATCAATCACACGAGACGATATCGGCGGAGCTGAAGTTCTGGCGAGAGATTAAAGCGGCGGCTAGCCTGAGTAGAATCCGAGCGAGGAGTTGGTATTAAATATCAACACATTTTCCATCAATCATAGACATATAAACGCGTAATTGTAAATTGCGTTCATTATCACCTGGTTCGTCGAAGAGACTATTTGTTCCGGGTAAGAATCGAACCTACGACCCCCGCGGCTCAATATATAGCTACACTATCGAACGCGCCTACGGGCCGGATATTAGTCACAATTACTTAGCTATGACAGACACGTGAAGCGTACTTTTATATCCAATAACTCATCGATCAACATAACATATAAACGATTTTGACTTCCTGTTGATTTCCCCCGGGACTCGTTCGCTACCGTTACTAGGATAAAAGGAATTTTTATTCTTCCGCGATTGTATTAATGAGTAAATAATCCATCTTCGAGGATATTATATAAGACGATTGGACGATTTCCAGATATAGCTGGAGATTATTTCCGGCTTTGTAAATAAAAATTGTATCTAAGAAAATGTAATTATTATAATCAGTGATTAGAATTCATCGTAAGTATCGTTATGGAGGTTCATATATGGATTTACGTTCAGTCCTTACGAATTAGTAATAAATAAATGAAAACTCATTAAAAATGTGTTAATATTGGTAATAAATTCATTAAAGCAACGTCATTATTTTATGAAAAATGATAGTATTCAATGTTTTGACATAATTATATAGAGGAAATAGAACGTTAACATTTCATCGGCATTCTCTAATGATCACAACACAATTTGTTATAACATGACATACAATTCATGTAATATTAACAATGGCCAAACTTTAACAAAATTACTTTATTCAATTAGATCTTGAATTATTCTGTTATTAAATAAGAAAAACTGTATGATTAATCCCACCACAGCGCACTCGCTGCGTACTCTGTGCCCTTAGACCAGTCCTCAAAGACCCCTCGGCGCAGTCCTCCAGCGCGCCAAGTGGTCGGTCACCGCGTTTGCTTTATTTTTGGTAGCAGGGCGGAACGAGACAACTTATTAGCCCCAAAGGGTGCGGAGTGCTCAGGAATTCCGCTTGGACAGGTCCAGGAGATGAAGATATAACACATACATTATAAGAGTCGTTGTATTTCAGAAAATATAGGCTTACATAAATATTAAATACATGTTAGGGGAAGTAAAATTTATTTAGGTGTATTAGAGAATCATATAATGCTACTCTAAATATAATTAATATAATTATAATTTTGATTGATATAACATAATCGCGCACTAATTGTTACCAACCAAACAATGCGTAGTTTTATATTCACAAACGAATTCGTGTTCATTATTATTATATTCCTAACCAGGTTTCTAACGGGGTGGACAGAGAGCAGTGTCAATGTCCTTACAGATCTGAGACGCTTCTTCTGCACACATCCATCACTCTCTGCAACACGAATTTGTCATTAGGGATCGTATGGATAGTCTACATGTCCATTGGCCTTTTACTAGAATAAAGAACTAGAAATATGTCTAATACACTAATGCTATGGGCACGTCCGCCGCATTAGTCAACACGCCGACTGCCGAGGCGCGGCCTCCATCGCCGGGCGGATGTATAAATGAACTAGTTATACAGATCAGATTTCAACGTTTTCCTTCTATTATGTATAGAAAAACAAGAATATTATTTATTTCAGACCATTAGTCCACATTTTGCAACAACAAATTTACCTTATATTTTTATATAAAACTAAAGGGAAATCTTCCTAACGGATTCCATCTCATCTGTACTGTCTACCCCTTCGGGGAAATACAAGCATGTCTGTATATTTAAAGATTTTATATGATGGTACCATTACACTATATTATAAGTAGAATGTTAGTAAACTGAATATGTTCGTTGTACAAGGTAAAGACAAAAACCAATGACAAAATCCATTCAGACTCAACCATAGACTCGTATTTACATACGTAGGTCTCGCTATATATTAAAAATACAGAAATGTATTAAGGGTATTCCACAATACAAAACCAAACTTAATCATCTACCCGAACTACCTTAAGCTCGCTGTAAAAACAGGATTAAACAATTTCGTAGCACGACGTAGCTCTACGTGATGTAGCACCTTCCGCTACGAACTTCGTAGAGCACACAAGACTGTCAAGGTACAGACGACAAACAATTTAAGATTAAATTCTGAACAAAATTTAAACAATGTTATCGAGGACAAGTTTGAAAAGTTAAAAACCTCACCCGGCACGAAGTTAGACGCCAGTTGGGACACTATCTGTAAGGAAAAAGATTTGTGTTGTAAAAAACCGCTTAATTTGTAGCGTATGACGAAAAAATAATGTTTACCGTTCCTAACCGAATTTTCATGTTTATCATTTAATGCAAATATTTCTTTAAACAAAGCACGGAGCTTATAAACGCAGACGTTTTAAGACCCATCTTGATAAGACTTCCATTTTGCTGGAGACGGCGGTATAAGTGTTCTTGGGAACAATAGTATTATGTCGCGTGGACAGCAGTGTGTTGTTTTACTGTATGATAGAAAGTTAAATGTTTTATTTAGCACCGGACATGTTACTAACTTTGTTATATGACCTGTACCAGGTAGATTTGTATCAAAAACTGAAATTCAATTTAAACCTGGCTATAATACAGATTATAATATACCCTAAGAAAGTTTATTCAAATTATTAGTCTGGCTTGTCCATTCTCTATCTTTAATATTGACTGGTTTTTAACGATTATATCGATAGAACGGGAAAATGGGCGCAATGTTTTTTTAAGTGTTACGATGTTTGAAAAATCGTACATACGTAAATACGTACCTAAAATTGTAACATAACATTATGCTTGTCTAACAACAAAGCGATAAGCAGAGGGGTGTAGTACATTTCACCTGCTAGGACATACGTCCCGTGGAATAGCGGTTAATAATGTTTAACTGATACGAAATGAAAAGAAATTCGGATTCCTCTCCCAGGTGACCATTGAACATGGGGATAGCATTAATATAGAGCGTGTACAATATTGACAACTGACATTTGACTTGCATCTTATAACCACATATGGAGCGGTCTCAAGGCATATTCATGAGTGACATTATAAAACCCGTACCCATAAATAAGCGACGTTTTTAAACGTCATTGACTCGAAAGCAAAGGCGTTCAAAGCGTTACATCATAAGAAAAAACAAAGCCCATCAATATCTAACTAGGGACGCTGACATGTATCTATCGTACACCGGGCTACAACAACTCTTAATGAAGCGGCATAAAAGCTATATTGGCACACGTTCGATCGACAATCATCTACGTGTTCCATTACCGGCACTGCACACAAATATACGCTTTATCGCTAGCAAATAGAGCTGTTATTGGTGTGTGACAATTGAAAGAAATGAACCAAGCCGTCGATGCACACCAGATACCACAGTGAATGCGTTCATTGAGTGGAAATTGCGATCGATAAACGACTCAATTACACACAGTTACAGTGCATATTGGGTTGCGGGTAAGCGGATGTAATGATGTAATATAGTTGGCAAGGACTTGGGAGTGCTTTTTAAGAATTGCAGGTGGAGCGATTTGTAGGGAATGAATTGTGGACTATTTTTAAGTGTCTAAATTAATTTTGCTTTTTTAAGAGAAACGTGGACGTGTACTTCCCTCCTCAACCTACTTCTTCTAGGATCATAAGCATGATGTTACGTGTACATTCAAAAGGATCAACCTACTTTGAGTCTTAGATTGGTTCATAAATCTGTCTCATCTTTGTATCTTTATTTCGCGACGATATGTTATAAAGATCATGTCGACAAATTAAAACTTTTTATTATTTAAACTACACGTATGTATAACACAATAATGATTTAGTTATATTGCCCTTATAACGATACTATGATTGGCGTTAACGACCACTACTTAAAGAGTAACGCTAGTTCGTGTAGATCACGATGACGTAATCATAAACCCCATATACAATGGGTCGATGACTTACGCAATGCGGTCGCAGAATGGATTTATTTATTCATTCGTTCGTTCATTTTCTTGTTCATAAGTTCTTTCATTAGTTCATTCATTCGTTCGTTCTTTTATTCATACGGACATTCATTCATTTTTACATTATACAAGTAGGATGTGAACTAACGTTACATAAGAGGTCCCGTACCCGAACCCGTAGGGTATACTTTTACCCACAGGTAGGCACTGCAAAGTTTTAAAAACTGATACTATATCTTTAATTAAAGTAATACCAGACCTGTAATCCCCAAAAAGGTAGGCAGAGGTACGTAGTACACTCGCACGTTCCACCTTTACCATGTAAGCTTTGTCCCATTGTGTAATAGGTGGCGGAGCCTATTGCCATATACCATAGACACTTCTAGAAAATCTAAATTACACAAATTTAGTACTGCCCAAACCGGGATTTAAATCCAGAAAGGACCTCACGATCGACAGTCGTTTTTGCAACCAACGACCAACGAGGCAGTCAAGTAATAAAAGGAATTATTTTAGATATCAAAATTATCCGCGCTTTTAATGTTAATGTTTTAAATACAGAAAACACAAAAAACCTTGCAAATTGCTGCAAAGTAACATTGACGAATATTCATCTCCAAACTATCCATAGAAGGCGTCGTCTACGTCAACGGAAACGAAAGCGTGTTAGCCAAGGCAAGCTTCCACGAGCGCTAGGTTAAAGGCACCCATAAAACATGATATTACATTCGTTTATGGTACATTTCCATGGCGACAGGCGAACAAATTATGGCAAAACGCTCAAGCGCTAATGTTTTTATCACTATCACTGTTCAGGGACAAAATAAAACATGAGACGATAATGATTTATAAGACTCTGGAAGCGAATTGGTACTGGAACGTAAATGTAACTTGTGAATAATAAGACTGTATTACACTCTTCTGCATATTGTTTATAAGTTCAATACACTAATTACTGAATAAAATTGTTAAGTCATTGTCTATCTGTGCCTGATGGATGGCTCAGAAATTTTGGAACCAACATGCGTGAACGAAAAGAGTGATAATAGAAGAATCATGGCCGCTCTGTTGCCACACGGCGGTCTCCGCGCACGTCGCAAGGGACCTGGTGTCACCAAGTAGAAAAAATAACATAACATCACTGTGATCAATATATCATCACATGACATGCGAGCCGCAGCATCACGGGGCAGGGAATAGTGCCTCACTATTGAATAATTGTGTAATAACTTCATGTATTAAGGGCTGAACATACACTCGACATACTTGAAGTCAGAAAACCCAATAACAGCCGGAGATCGAACCCAGAACCTCTTCCTTAGCAGTCGTGCGAACACTAGACCAACGAGGCAGTCATGTACACAATGTAAGTGGCAATACAATTCCCGGGAATGTTCTTAACGTGCGAACGAGTAATATGTGTAATTACACAAGCAGACAGTGTCTCTCCTACAACTGTCACCCTCGGCTGCGGACGGTGAGGTCAGCAGACACCAGGCCGGCACCAGACTGCAGGCTGATTTATGTGATAAATATTCCAATAATATAGAGTATATATATACGTAGTATATGTCGTGGCTGGTGCGAGGGAGAGCTTTTAGCTTTTTGTAAGCAGTCGATTACTAATACAATTTCTATCATCAGGGCAGTCTTCGGAAATACACTTTAGCGTCTAGGTCGACTCTTAGTAATTTTTATTTAGACATTGCTAATTGAGGATTTTTAATGTTAAAACTTCAGACTTTAAATATCTCTACTCTTACAGACCTGACATAGCATTTGATCAAATTGATCAGATACTAATTGTCTTCTAGTCTTATGATTCCTGAGCCTCCTCATAAAACGCAGATAATATAGTTTCTGCAGAAATTAACTGATTTAATGACATATGTATGTAGATAACCAAGGTCTTATAGCAGACTTAATTTAATCAATAAAACGTATTATCAACGGCCATATTACTGGCGCCTGTCCAACTACATACTATGACCAAGTGCTCATATGTCATAATGATAGCTAGTGGAAATATTAGCAGTAGCCATTCCATGTATTTGTTTTTATGTACTACATGTAACATTACTTGACTAAGTAGGCCGAATGTTAGTTACTAGTGGCCGAGCAGTGGTCTACATTTGGTCGTGTTACAATTGGTTGAACATTTTTGATGTTCTTATGTTAGAAAGTATAATTCTATAAATCTTTGCTACATATGTAGTACCTACTGTTTGTTTACGAACTATTATATGTTTGACATTGACAATATGAAGTTAAACAATGAATGTTTTACGTAATTTCAGTTTATTTACTTATGGTACAAAATGAATATATATAGCACTCCTTTCTGTACATAAGCTTGAAGTACATATGGTAAATCTCGCATAACTCCGTGTACATGATATTTTTAATAAGGGGTACTAAAGATGACTCTTCACGTATTAATATGTATATAGATTACTCGATATAAAGAAAATATTTAAACAAGAATATAAGCGCAATATACAATATGCAATATGGCAATAAGCTCACCACCTGTTCCACAGTGGCAAGTAAACGTAACTGGTGAACCGTGAGAATGTGCTACATTACTCTGCCTACCTCTTCGGGGATCACAGGCGTGATTTTACGTTTAATATTGAGTAATTAGTTTAGTTGTTTTAGTCTCATATATATCACGTTGTCAAATATACCAATAAACCCGAAAATTATTTCTTTGGCTATTTTTCACATTTCAATGCCCTATCACTCGCCATCCTCCTCAGTAAGAAAGACAGCATAATGGTGTAACAATAATTATAACTATATATTTGCAAAAATCTATCCCGATACAAGCGAAGTGAGAAGCATGGCATGGGTAATCGCAGTTAGCGACGAAACAACGCATGCCCATAGCTGTGTCGCTGTAGGTCCGCGCGTCGCCGACAAGCGCGAGGGTCGGGTAACAAGGCGAATGAGGTTAATGGCATCGTGTTTGGCGATGGGGGGACAGTTTTTAATCTGTGTGATTTCGCGGCTATTATAAGATCCGGCGGATGGATTCGCTTTTTTCACATGCGGACACCGTGTGACATGGGTTTACGATGTTATGGTTGAACATCAATACATGTGGCTTAAACGAAACAGCTTTGACGATTTGAGTTTAATGGGCTCCAGTAATACATTTTGAGTGTACATTTATTTTGAATTAATATGTCAAATTGGCAGCTTTTATTTTGTTTTCATTGTTTTTTTTTTCGTTTCAAATATTGTACTGTTCCGTACATAATCCATAGTACACCAGAAATAATCAATTATATGTATTTATCACTTATATTTAATCGTTTTGAAATGTCAACATATTTTATTACCTTCATGACTGTGTTGCCCTGACGCAGACCAAACCGCCGGCGACGGGCGACTGGACGTAATTGTATACGAAAAGCCGGAATCAGTAATTCAAATGTTGATAATGATTTAACTATAAACAAAATCAAAACGACATTGCCGCGATCCGCTGTCATTTCTTTAGCATTGTGTACAAGCAACGCGAATACAAATTATGTACCTACGATTATAATAATAACGGCGAGCATTAGGAAATAAAACCGGAAGGTTATTGCTATGATAACGACGCAAAACGAATTTCCAAGAGTGCTGCGGCTGAGATACTAAAACCGAATGATGCTCAAATTGTGAATTAACACGCCCACTCGCTTCCTCCCGTGGAGAGTTTCAGTGATAAACGTAATCTTTTACTTATATCCCTTAATGAATTAAGTTCAAGATATTTTGAAACAATTCGCGAATATGTGCAATATGTGAATGAATGAGAATGTGATGGCCGCAGGTGCCGAAGAGACAACGATTGGCCGATCTCGAGGAAATACGTCACATACTGGCTGATGGCGAAGTCAGGAGTGTCCGGAACCAGCGCGCATATATGAAGAGTGATGAATGTAGAAGAAGCGCAGCAGGTCTGTAAGGATAAAGATATTTGGCAAGACATGCTTTGCCCCTTCCCCCGCAAGGATCATAACAATTAAAAGGGTTTTTTTTTATTTATTTCTAAAACAAAACAATTGTGACGTTTTATGGTAATTGTTGAAAAAATAAAACAAAGAATTATGTATATTTATGTACACATTTTTTACTAACATTTGTATTTAGACATGGTTTTTTTCTACAAAGCCGCGGAGGCTATCCGAGATTGTTTTACAAGTTTTTCTATTCATAGCTCCAGTTCGAGGCCGTGTAATGAGGCCAATCCTTTTCTTTCTTTCATTCTTTTCATTGAAAATCCCTCCTTGTGATTGCCTTTACGGCGAGTCCTATATTCAACTATTACTCTAAAGTATGCTCAAATTCAAATTCGTATGTTATTTATTCAAAATAGGTTCAATATAACACTTTTTGTACGCCAAAATGATCCTACCACCGCTTCGGAAGACGCCTAGCTATGTAGAAGAAACGGCGAAAGAAACTCCATAGGTGTGCTATTGCATGTTTTAAAATAAGCACTTAGAATATTACAATATAACTAAATTTATTGTGGAGCTGGACCAATTTTGATTTAAATAATCATCTACTTTGTAATAAGTTAAAAAAGCTTAGATTTCCTTTATCCTTCAAGCGGGCGCGCGGTCATTTATAACGGGAGCGGTCGCGCGTAACCGAAAAGACCTAGGGGATGAATAAGAGATATAAAGCACTAATTATCCAATAATAATTTATTTCTTTGTACGCAGATATGTAACATTATCTCTAAAATCTAATTTGTCAAAACAAGTAATTAAAATTATGAAAAAGAAACAATTATTAAATTAAGTAACATAACTCAAATATTATTTAGATCAAAACAACAGTTAGGAACACAAAACCCTTTCACACACCTCAGACTAGTAGGTATACACCTAGTCAAACAATAAAAATTACAAAATAAGAATCAAAAACAATTAACTTTGATTTAGTTTTCATCAGCATCAGTTTCTTCGTCCAAATAACATTGACTACAAGTAAATGTTGTACGACTTCTGCTAATATTTTTCATACATCACTTATATTGCGTCTTTGATTGCCTCCTTTTTTGGCTGGGCATATTTTACAGCTATACTGGGCATGTTATACCATGGCGCTTTTTTTTTAATAAATTCGTTGGTATGCCCAGCAATTTTTTCAATAATATTCTCTGAAACGAATATAATCCAGGCTTGCATAGATGTTGTCACCCCCACATCATTTTTATGAGTACCCACATCTTCCTTGAGAATATTTTGCACTTGACGCCTCACTCTGTTATTGTTACATTTTTGCCACTTCGTAACTTTATCGCGCCCTGTAAAACAACTATTTATTTCCGAAAGTGGCAAATTATTGTCATCTGAGTGCGAGCAGTTTGATTCCTCATCAGATCAAAGTTCCTCTGAAACGATGTGGTGGAAAGTTTCAGAGCCTAGGTCGCTGAGCTCTGATTCAGTCTGTTCGTCGTCTTCTCTTTGTAATTCCTCGATTATTGCACTTTGTGATAACCGTAGACGAGTCATTTTATAAAAAAACGACAAAACTCCAAGCTTAATTAGATAATATTGAGCGACGGCCGAAGAACTACTACAAGAGCGCAATGAGTGTATGTCGCGTTAAGCGTCGCGCGTAATCTTTCGACGACAGGCGCGTGTAGTCTTTTCGGCGACTGCGCCGGAACCAAAACACATGCAATTTGTGGAGTGAGGAGAGCGCCCCGAGCGACGGAATATTGTTTATTTTACTCTGAATGACATAGCGACAGGCTTTAAATTTTTATCTGAAAGTTTAATGATATGTTTTGGTATTTTATTGTAAAAGCGAATACCTACAGTTTGCCATTAAAGAATGAGATACCTTGCTTTAACGAAAGCGTGCTATGGCCAATTTATCCTTATTTCTAGTATTATAATTGCCTCTGCTATTATTCTTTACCAAAGTTAAATAGTTTTTTCTTGCATACATAATATTTTCATAAATATAATGCCTAGGCACAGTCAAAATTGTAATTGTTTTAAATAGTTCTCTTAGGGACTCGCGACATCGAAGATTACAAATAGCTCTTATTGCCTTCTTTTGTAGAATAAAAATGGCGTCGAAACTTGCAGAATTACCCCACAGTAAAATAACTAATAAATAACTTTATGCTAATAACGGTTCTCCAATACAGCTTGTAAGTTATTGTCCTACAGGGATGTTAGTCCTTATTTATATTTGCCATTTAAACAAACATACACACACACACACACACACACACACACACACACACACAAGCACACGCACGCACGCACACACGCGCACGCGCACACATAAACACAAGCACACGCGCACACGCACACACGCTAACACACACAAGCACACGCACGCACACACGCACACACACACACGCACACACACTCACACGCTCACGCACACACAGGCATCTCAACGTTATCTAGGCTCGAAGAGAGCCTAATGTTCCAGACGAGACACAAACTACACGTGAATAAATTAATACAAACTTATATAGGTTTTTCCTTTATAGTTATTTTAAAAACGTAGACCTGCGTAAGCGTTACTGAAGTAACTATTTCATGTCCAGATAATTTCATTTAAAAAAAAATCCAGGACATGGCATCCTAGTATGAAGCTAGGAGACGTTATATTAATATATTATTATTCTATTGTCAGTATTCAATAAATATATTGTTGTCCGACGGACGCAGCAAGCGGACACTGGAAGCGTAGCTCTAATGCATTTCTAGACAGTCCATTAAAGTGGCGGCCCGTAGGTATCCTATATCAGTATTAGTAGCCGAGGCTGGCCTCTGCGGAAGTGGGTCGCGAGATAAAACCACATTAGCTTTAGAGAAATCGTATATAGACGACGACAAACAACTAGAAAATATTAAGACCTATGTATTGTGTGATAGGCAGAGTACACCAAGCACCGAATATCTCGATTCCTGCAGACGTGAAATGCTTCAATCACATTCATCACTCTTTTTATAGACCCTCGTTGGTTTGCGATAATTCTGCCTCCCCCATCACACAGTATCAGATCTACTTGGCCAGGATAGGTGAGTCTTGGTCTCCCAACACCCGCATCTGTCAACATTCAACACGGCATGTCAACACGGCACACAGCTCCGACTAATATAACGCCAACACAACATCATATATGTATTTCACATTATTTATGAATACTCACTGCAAAGTCCGTCGTACACGACCAGGTTTAATAAAGCTACGATTTCAATTAAGATAAACAAAATGGATCACAAAAACATAACCGTCTAAGTTTCATCTAACTAATTTAATTCCACACATTTTCCAATTACGAAAGATATGTACGAGCGGAAATTGAAAGGGTTTCATTGGTATTGGAGCTTCCCATATTGAGGAAGAAGGGTTGATCATGATGCAAGAACATGTTACGCCGTAACACCCTATGAAACACCCTTATTTACTTCCTTTACACCCTACTGCACTAGAGCGTTGCTAAGTCCTAAGCCATACAGTGGTGTAAGCCACGTCAAGAGTGCTGAGTCTCAAGTCGTCTTCCGAGGAAACAACGCATCTCTAATCAATCTCGCGCAAGTTACCAAAAAAAGGATTCAAAAAACATACAATAACGTGTGACTATTGTACTCCCCTAATATACAGTTACGACATTACGAGTACCAACCTTAGATCCGATCACACTAACGAACGTAGGATATTTTATTACCTAACATAACGTGGATGTGCTATTATTACTATATATCACGCGAGGGCTCTTAAAGGGTTGTCCCTGTAGCTCGGGACCTGAATATAAGCTACGGTATCTCCTGCTTGTCGTAAGGGGCGAAGAGTTAGTAGTATTAAAAGAAGGCTTCCGAGGTTGCAAGCGGCTATGATGGGTATTCGAATCGCTCCAGCTGGCGATCCCGGGAAGAAGGACTGTATGTGTCGCCGCATATCGGCGTAAGAATCGGAAGGCATGGGATGAGGCATCATGCGTTTTCCGAGTGTACGGCCCATAGGGACGCCATTCTAGAGGATTCCGGAGTCCTCCTACCAACACCGAAGAAACCTCTGAGGGGATATTAGTGCAGTAATAGTCCCACATAACCCGGTATCTCTCCCTAAGTATACATCTTGGAATATACATATATGGAACACAGGCTGCTGAATAGCATTTTAAATCAGCTCCAATTAGAGTGAAGTACGCGAGAAGAAATTGAAATAATATTGTGTTATACTAATTAGTCCAGTAGTACAATGCTCAGTGATGCTGACTGCAAATGTCGTTGGTTCGATTCCCAACCAAAAAAATATTTATATGATAAGGAAAAATATTTTGTGTCTGGTTATACAATAATCTATACAATGTATTAACCGTTCGGTTACCGTAACACAGACTCTACTTAGTTGGGACATAAGTGGCCGTATTTGAATATGTCCCCAGATATTACAACACAAAATTGGCTTTACAGCAAAGAAGCACAACTTATTATACTTTAGTATACTTTGTTGAAACATTTATTGTACACAAACATCACAACCGTCGTTTTAACATGTCTTTTAAATCATTATACTAACAATGTGGTCGTCAAAGAGTAACTAGTGATTAATGTGGTCCTTACCGATGCGAATAAACACGAAATTTCCTTACCAAAAAAGATGTATTTCAATTCTAAGAACGACAGCAAAATCAAAGCTATACTTTTGTACGTGACTCCAAAACTATTTTAAAATAACCGTGATATGACTTCTAATGTCCATATATAAATAAATAAATAAAGTATACATTGTTCCGAAAAAAAAATATAAAAAATATTGTTGTGAAGTAAGTTTTTTATAAAATCTTGTTAACTTGAAAATTACAGGCAGTTTAGGCATTTAGCTAGTGGTCAATGTATAATTGGCGTGTGTGGTATGCGCCAATGGCGTATCCATTTAGATGTGAAGACAGTTAATAACTAAATTAAATGTTGGTATGTAAAGGCTACCAGTTAATATCAATACCAATAAAGGTTTTGTTGGAAGAAATTCCTTATTGAAATAATGAGAAATTTTGTGGCGTCCTCCTTATCGTTTACTAAGTAGTGTGCATGAACTGTAAATAAAAATTAAACATATATGTATATTATGAACACATGTAAGACATGATTAATATTCAATGTTTACTGCAGTCTATACTTTTCACGATTTTTTATTATTAACAAGATATTACTCATTATGAAAAATTATACTAATTTTATAAATACATTAGAGTACAGAAGCTTAATTAATAACAAGACCAACTTATTTACGTAATATGATACCGTGAAGTCAAATTTTATCATTTATATGCCCAAAAATGTGCACAGAAATTAATATGCCCAAAAAAAATGTTGCAAAAACATCAAATATCCATTATCAAAACAACCGTTTTATTTCAAAATAGTTCCATTCACAACTAACTTTCGAATACTGAATACTTTGAAAAGCAGAACTTTAGACCTTATAAAAAGTTTTAATACAGTAGAAAAATATATTAGATCTGAGGCAAATGTTACGAAATACGCTAAAATTCATAAATAATTAGGCGATCATAAGCAAAATTATGGAATGAAGAAGTTACAGGCCGAAAAAGTCCATAAAACGATTACGACTGCAATACTGACGCGGTACAGAGGCGCCATCTGTCGCGAGCGGCGGCGTACGGACGAGGCTCCGCGTTGATAAACTCACCGGGATATGTGAAGTGATGTATGAGCACAGCACCAACACTATTATAACGTCACTGGATGGTCAGAATCACAGTTGTACAGTGCGGTATAAGCGATGTTTTGCCGGTCGGCGGAGGGCGGGCGCGGGCTAGCGTGCGGCGGGCGCGGGCGGCGAGAGCGGACTGCCGCGAAGCCTGCGCCGCTGCGTGCGCGGACTGCGCCACCCCCGGACAAAGACTAGCTGACGCAGATGTGGCAAACGATAACACAGACTAGCGATTCCACAGAACAGATCTGATACGAACTGTAAGCATGAGTTATGGCGGGATGTAGTCGCGATCATAACGACCGCGAGTGATAGCCTCTTGGGATTCTTGTTTTAATAAAATAATTATATTTGAAACTTAAGCAGAAGCCAATATTAATTTTTATTTACAATTTGCTAGTGAAATATGGATTTTGCATTAAAAAAATTAAATAATAATAACATTGTTGAATAAATAAAAAATAGAAAAAAAAGTGGTTATTTATTGGTATCATAATAAAACAGATTTATGTATTATTTACAATAGTAAATATAAATCATAAGCTTCCATATTTCTTCCTACATATTTTTTCCAGTCAAGCCTAAAACTGATCGGAAAATTCCGCTGATAAGTTCATCATCCACCACCGAGAAAAACTTGGCATCGACTAATGTTTAAACTAAGATACTTGATTACAGATGGAATTCAAGTTGTAGGTGAAAATAACTATGTACTGTAAATATCGCCTTAACTCTGGTCAACAAAGCACATCAGAGCTAGAATGTTGGGGCTGGAACGGCCGAAATATGATAATGTAGACCGTGTAGACACAAAGACCCATTCCGAGTACATAGCACGCCTCTCGTAGAATATTCGTAAATATATCTATTATAGAATTATATTTAACATAACTTTACGGTTGTATTTCCCCGAAGTGGCAGAGGAGTGTATAACACTACCGCGTCTCACCAGTTATATTAGGCGTCCAACAATAGAATAGCCTGTTGCCATACACTGGGCATATATCCAGACTCCGTGTCGCTACTGGGAATTTTAAGATAGAAAGCAATAAGACGTTTGTCCAACGATAGAACGAAAAGGGTTGCTCCTCGTAGTGATGGTGATCTTTGATGGTGAAAGAGACAATCGAAATTTAACGTAACTGAGTGACCGGTTGAAAAAATGTTGAATTTTTTAATTTTTATTACTATATTATATAAGAATTTTTAACATATTTTAATATAACGCGTACACGGCACCTAAACTAGACACTGTTGTGACGCCTTATCCAAAATATATACATAATTTAACACATATAAACGAAAAAACATTTATTAAATAAATTCTTTTTCCCAAATGAGAATTGAGCTAACGACTTCCGACTCAACGTTAAGGGACACTAGACACGAAATCAACAGGCCCGTTAAAATAATGAGAATATTGTAGTATTTTCTCGTTTAAATATTAATAACAACTAATTTTATTGAAAACTTGCAAATAACATATTTAAGCCTCATACCCGAGTATATCAACAAGCCAATGGCGACCTCTCCGATAATGGAGCTAATTGAGACTGTGATAATGCAGACACGTTCATCATCATTATCGTCGGCTTATCTCAATCCACAGCTGGACATAGGGATCCCACGAAGAGCGAACCTCACCCCACTCCCACCACTCATTCCCACAATCCTGCAATACAACAGACGAGACTCTGGCGACCTGCTGATAACGGTATAGCGCAGTCTACACAACAAGCAGCAGCGTAGGCGGTGCGAACAGCTGTGCTCTGCAATCCCTAACCCACATCTCCAGCGTGTGGATTATGGGAAAAAACCTTTAATAAAATGGCGCAAAGTAACATTGTTCCCAGTTTCTGGCCACCCTGCTATTCCTGGCTACAGTAAGTACAAGTGTATGTGTGAGTGAGTGCTTGTGTGTTGTATATAATATTATGTATACCTATACTATCATTAATGAAACGTCCTTGCCTATATTATTTATAACTGTTTTTATTACAACGAAAATAAGTCGCAGATGTGAAGATAGGATATTTGGGTTAGCACACATTGGTTACTAGAATCAAGTCGTTTAGGTAAGTCTCAACTAAGTTAGCGAGCGGTACATTCCACCGTTGTCTCCACCGTGCAGTCTTTCGATGACGTCAATCATGGACTGCCTCGTTGGTCGTGTTGGTTGTAAGTGCGACTGCCGATCGGGAGGTTCTGGGTTCGATTCCCGGGTCGAACACTACAAAATTTTCTCATTTATATTTTCTAGTAGTGGTTCGGAGTCTGGATATGTGCCCGATGCATGGCAATAGGCTCAGCACCTATTACATAGTGGGACGTAA
>DWFO01000544.1:0-19770 GCA_018246595.1 Mimoniades nurscia nurscia
TAAATTAGAAAATTTAGTAGTGCCTGACCCGGGAATCGAACCCAGGACCTCCCGTTCGGCAGTCGCACTCGCAACCACACTTACTATAACATTCATATACATTTAGGTAGCACATACACGTAACGTACGAGTAACATATGTATTTATACAACAGCAATTAAAGTACAAAATTACTCCTTAACTAATTATCATTTTGAGACTAATTACATTATAATGAAAGTCAAATAGTAATAACATAAACTTATTAATTTATTATATTTAGCTAATATAATTTATTATAGCAAACAAGAGCATAGTGTTTGTTCAGTTTTGTGTGAATAATGAACTTATGAACAAATCAGATATATTCGCGGTGGTGTCCGAGGTGGAGGGCGAAGGTTACAGACTGAGCGTGTACAGCGACGACACAGTTCCGCCGTTCGGCCCCTCGCTGCCGTGTCCGCCGATCTTTAACGATCCGCAACTCTTCAGGGAGTTCTTGTTGGTGAGTGAGATTGGAGTACGTCTTACAAACAAACACTATTGTGACAGGTAAATCACGGCCGAAATACGCAGAAAAACATATATCAAGACAGTTATTTCGGTTGTCATAATAAATATTACTTTGTTGTTAGTAGTTTTTCTTTCTGTAAATGTAACAAGTAATAATTCTCACGAGTGTCTATTTCAATTACTTCAGAAGCTCGGCAGCCGTAATCAATTTGTTGTTTTCGTTAGGAGACAACTGCTTTTGTCCTGTTAAGTATGTTTTCACCAAACAAATATAATATAACAGCTTAGAGGATGTCTTTTTAGAAATAGTATAGACATATTTTTTTTCACATATAGAATTAATAAATTTATTTAATCCTGTTCAAATGATTCAAGTAAGTTTAAAAGTGATAAAAATAAATTTAATTCCAAGCATATTATAAACAAAACATCTTTATACATAAATAACTTAGCTAAGATTGAGAGCCTAAATATAGATTTTCACTTCACATTAAAAAATAACATCCGTAAGGAAATTAATAGCGATTGCAGGTGCTACAATTTCTGCATACAAATTGACGGTTGTAGGTAAAACTGATGAACGGTGAAAAAGCCGCGTTCCAGACGCCGACGTTCGCGCTGAAGCGCCAGCGCACCCTTGATACTCTTATACGAGACATTTACTCCGAGCACTGCTCAGATCACAAGGTGGTAAGTACAATATGTTGTCGTTCTATAATTAAGTTTCGCTAGGTAGCTATGTGTGTCTTATTACATTTTCTCAAAGAACCCGTGTACAAACGATCACAGAGTTTTTTGACTGTTGCCGTATTTCATTATCGGTGTAAACATGGCTTTATAAAATCATGGCACGTATCATGAAACTCATTATCTCCAAAGCTGCAGCAAAGACAGACCGAAACACCGCTAGCATTCATCATTATGTCCCGGTTAGCATTTATTTTGTAATTAAATGACAACTTCTAATGAATACGGTAGTAGTAGGTACCTAGTAGGGACGGGAACGTAACTGGTGAAACCTGGGAGTGTACCCTCCTTTGCCTTCGGGGTTCACAGGCATGATGTTACGTATAAATTAATAATCCGGACATTACTTTTAAAAACTTTGTAGACTTTTCCTGTAAATATCTATACAAAATACCTAATATCGTATACCTATGTATGATTTATGTCACTAATTTATATCTATAAGTGCTAGGTAGGGTTCGTCGCACAGCGATGGTCCTCGTAGAACCTACTCTTGACACGATTATACACATGTAAGTTGACTAGGTACGACCGCGGAGCGGTAAGGTCATGAGCTCGCCAACACACTGTAGTGCCTTCATTGTATTACAATGCCACTTGTGTAGATAGGAAACGATTATCTATACGTAGATATACTTAAATATCCATGTGATGTTAGTAATCGATTAAGTCAAATTATATTGTGTTCTAATAATAAATTTATTTACAAAATCTTTACAAGAATATCCATTTTAAACTAGATAGCTTAATTCTGTTTTAACGTATTAAATACTCGTATTTTATACTCGTATTAAATACTCGTTAATATTTGGATTGTATCCAAAGCTCGTAAACTTAGTTTAGTGTAATCGTCTAGAACTAGATCATGTCTGGTTTCAACCCTATTCTATTATTAAAGAAATGTTAAAACCATTGACTGAAACCAAAGTTTCCCATCGATTGATGTTCTAATCTCCAGTTTGATAGTTTTTATCTCTATCAAAAATTTAAGTCGCCACTTCTTCTAATGTATTTGCTCGAATTTCTCCAAGTTTTACTCGAATTCAGAGCCGCTGTCAGATATAAAATTCCCAGCGTACCGAGATCAATGCGGAAACCGTTTCGTCGGTTTTTTAGCTCTGAATAATTGACAATTACAGAAGCTGATACCCACAAATACTAAAACAATTTGTTAGAGATTTTAGATTAAACAACCGCAACTTAGAATTCGCCTGTATTATTAATTAATTATCTACTACTGCCCTACCCACTTTGGATATAACAGGCATGATGTTACTTTTTGTTTTATTATTATTATTTATTTAATTAATATTACCTATTTAATTTCCTATGTAATATTTATATTTTGTATGTAGATTTTCATCATATTAAACGTAACAGTTAAGAAAAAATCTACTGTAATAATATTTGCTACAATGATCTACTCAAAATTATCAGGCGCACGAAACCGTGCTCTCATTTGCAACGATGATCAGGTAAATGAAGTAAAGGGAATTTATAATTCAATATTATGTTATTATTTACTAGCCAATGCTGTCCCGACGTGCGTTGTCGGATGTATGGTCGGGAGGCGCGGGCGCGGGCGGGGCGGGGGCCGCGCGCACGGAACGATTCCTACACGTAGGGCAGGCACTTAAGCTAGATGCCGTGCTACGAGGCGATGCCCCTACGAGTTTAGTGTCTACAGGTGAGTTTGCTACGTATGCTCTTCATTAATTTCAAGCATATAAAACCATAAGTTAATAACATCAAGTGCACACACTTAGATTATCAATATATGCTATAAGGTGTATATTATTGTAACAATCAGTTATATTACGTTTATTTTGGAAATTTCTTTGTGTAGCGTCGATCAAACGTTAATGAACTTACAAAGATGATACTTACTTTGATTTTATGACTAGATTTTATGCGATAATAGCACGTGGGTGAGACTTTTTAAGAAATTTTACGAATTTATCGAATTATTGTTTTTTTTAAATTCAACTTTTTCAAAAGTTTTCTTCCAATTAACAAATTTTGGCTATCTGCAATATCGATATTTTCTAAATATAGGATCCGGCGGTGCACGGCGAGCCCCATGGGAGGGTCGCGTCTGGCGTGCGGCACCCTTGCCCGCTACGCCCATATGCGCCGAACAACTCGCTGAAGGACGACTCCTACTGTCCACTACCTCTAATACATATATACTAGAAGGTTCTATTACTACTTGTATTACTGTACTACGATTTAATTATTATTTAATGCAGACTAAAATTACGTAACATCTGCTGATCTCTGATTACATTTTGTCGTTAATAATATTTGAAAAGAGGAATAATTTTAAGCCTTCTAAAAATGGTCTTTGACTACATAACTTTCAAATTAATCTACGATTCTAAAATTTATGATAGCAATTATTTATGTAAGAAAAAATTACAGAAAGCGGCACGACACGTGTCATCTTGAGATGGGAAGGTTGTGTCAGAGCGGCGAGAATAACAGAGCGTGTAGGGCTCTTTCGTGTCGGCGCTCGGGTGACCACGGGGGGCGGGTCCACCACGGGCGGGGCGGGGGGCGCCGGATTGTATGCACTCCCATTGCCGGAGCTGTGCGCGGGCGCTTGGGCCATGCGCCCTCTGCAAGATTGTAAGCATGCCCGGCTCCCCAGGACTAAAACTGCGCACTACTTCGATGTACTAGAAACAGGTAATATATTTAAAATTAAGAAATATCCGCACTGGAGCCATGTGATTGTGTGGTCTCCAGGCTACCCACAGTTACAATACGAGAGAAACCTGTGGCCAGGAACGGGTTGTAAAATAAGTCATAGCCAAGAATAATAGTAAAGAAGTATTGCGCATCTTTTATTTTAAATTGGTACATAGGTACTTACTAAGCCAATATTTATTATATCTAATTTCGGTAGCTGAATGTTTTATTACGAACGTAAATATCTTCCAAGGGCATCGGTTTTGTTTCTTATCATAACATGAAAATTTAATTCTTTAGTTGACACCGGAAAGACCGTACTGGCAGTGGCTATAGGAAGGAGGGTCCTTTTGTTGGCTGAAGAACAAAAGAGTGAAAGCGAGATGGGGTTTGAGTACGTACATATCAAGGTGAGGTTTCTGTGGCTGACTAATGTCGCAAATTGTATTTGTACATTTTAAATTACTTATCATAAGACGTAATCTCCACAGGATATACAACTGAGCGAATCGCCAATCCTCATTAAGTTAATGGACGGTGAAGTAGGAGTTATGGTTGTTGGCTACAAACATCACTGGGAAGTTTTGGAAACACATACGGGACAGGTAAAAAGTACATCCTTAAATTGACGTACGATTATATTTGTATAGGAAGGTATATATTAATTCATAATACAAATACATATATAGGTATGGTTGTATATACACGACTATTGAGTACACTTATTTTACATACAATAAAACGTGACTGGAACATTGAGTATTTATTTTACCGCAATGTAACTTATACAAAGTAAATTCACACATACGTAACCGCGATCATATAATCGTTAGCGATGCGGCGCGGCTGCGAACACCGCACCGCGGACCGCGTTACACAAGCTCCTATTGGTATTGATAGCTGTACCTACACATGCCCGGATGTATTATCAACTCTAGAAACGTAAAAAATCTTGATATATTGGCTTATAAAGTCTAAAGTTTAACTTTAAAAATCTGTTTTAATTTTATATGGACATAGCCTAGGAGTGTAATGCACTCTACCGCGCCAACCCTTTCAGGGGAATGCAGGCTATATAGGCTATAGATATAGCTTAAATATGGCACATTCTCGAAATTAACACCATATAATAATTACCTACATGCCTAAATATCTCATACTTCATTATATGTATGTTGTTTGCATAATTATATTTATGTTATTTCAAATACTCGTACATCAAATGGTTATCAAAGAATTTGAATCTTACGTAAGCTCAAAACTTTGTAACCTTGTACCTACTATTGTAAATTATGAGATCTATTATTCAAATGTTTTAGATCGTAAAACGAGCTGAAAACTCGGAGGACTTCGGACCGCGTCGAGGGACACTGGTGAACGCCTTGCGTATAGGCGACGAAAGAGACGGACAAATCATTCTATGTTACAACCGTAAGATAATTTCATTAATTTTAACGCTTATTTCTATTCCTTATAATTATTACATGTAACTTTCCTTTTAAAAATCATTAATATGATCATTGTATCCATTCGTATTTATACCTCAGGTATTTGAATCATACTTCTAGGCTGCCCTAATTGTTGTATCTACATAATTCTATTTGGACTTTATCTTCACAACTTTGGTAAAATTGGTTTCCATTAGTTTCTCGATATTCTATTCGAATTATTTATTTCATAAATCTTTTATGGAGTTTTCGTTAAGGCGTGAAGTTACTTTTTTTTTTAGTTTTCGTTAAGCTCTATCCATATGTACCTATATGAGAATCCAGTGTCTTCTGAACCTTTAGTCTTTACAACCGTTAGTTTCGCGATATCTTTATCAAATTTTTTTTCTTCTACAAACCTTTTTAACTTTACCCAAAACAACATGAAAACACGAGTGTCCTATATATCCTGGAGGAGTTGGAGGAGTAGATTCAACCTCAATTAACGGTGTTTACATTTCATCAGTGTGGTATTTTAAAAACATTGTATTGTTATCAGATACATGCCATTTTGAAAGGTTGACGAGTAAAGGATTGGAAAGTGATAGTGAATACGATTTTCACTGGACAACTGTACCCGCCGCTGTCGGTGAGTAAATTATAATTGTATCATGATAATTTATCAATATTTCGAACAAAATGTAATAAAATTCATCAATTCCGTTTCAGTGTGCGCATTTCCCTACATTATGGCTTTCGCCGAAGATTTATTGGAGATACGTTTGGTAGCAAACGGGTCGCTTGTACACGCTGCTTGTATTCCAGGACTCAAGATGTTATGTGGACGCAGAGTTAGTATTAATCCGTTAATACATTTCAAATTAAATTATTCAACTTATAAAACAGGCAAATGGTTTAAAAATAACTAAAATGAAGTCACGAATAGGTTATCAATTTAAAATAAGAATATATTTCTATCAATATTTATGGATATTTAGCGCATAAAATATAGTTCGGTTGCAGTGTAAAGATTTCACAACATTGCCCTCCAGGATATATTTTACGTGGCGTGCGCTCCAGAATACGTTCCACTGAGTCGCGAAATCGACCCCTGCCTGGCGCTGCACGACAGCTACGAGCTGGCGCGCCAGATGAGCAAGCAAGCGCAGTCTACTGAAGAAGATGAGAATAATGACAACAAGTACGTGATTAAGTTCCTTTCGTGCAATTAATGTCCTTAAATCAGTAAATAATATAAGTTTTTGATAGATGCTTTTGTTTCTACGGCTTAACTAAATAATAATTAAATAGCAATGAAAAACATCGTCAGGAAACCTGCACACCTTAGAGATATTAAAAAAATTGTTCTCTATGGCGTCTGGAGTTTGCCAACCCGCACTTGGCCAGCGTGGCAGACTATGACCTTAACCATCTCATTCTAAGACGAGACCCATGTTCAACAGTGGAACCATAAAAGGGTCAAGAAAAAAAATATACCAATAACACCATATTTATGTAATTTTGATTCTCGTAATTGTAATTCAGAGGTGAATCTCAAACCAACCGCACACCCGAGAACAACTCGGCGTCTAGTCGCAGTAGCTCGATATCGTCGGACCAGGAGAACATGCGGCCGCCGCTGCAGCGCATGGCGCCTATATCCCCACCTAGCTCCCCGCAAGGTATGCACTATTATTTTTAAATTAGCTTCTCTTCGAAAACATATACATATATCGTCCGCAATCTTAGAACAATGACGGATCTGATATGTTCAAATTTTTCGAAAAAAAAATTAGAAATTCTGAAAAAAACAAATCCGTCGTTGTTCTATGACTGCGACGATATGTATAATATAACATGTTATAAATGTGATACAAAGCCAATTTCTTGATTGCATAAATCTTTTTTTATTATAATATAATCATGCCAGGTCCGATATCCGATATAGGTATTATTAAGAAGACAGAAAGCACCGAGCGCTATAATTATATCATAAGCTTCATGGACCTGCAGTGCTACTAATATATTCATCGCTCTCTTCATATAAACGATTCGATGACTTACTCACCAATTAGGTAGAATCTAATCTATTACACATTGTTGTTTAATTTTCAGTTCTACCAGAAAATAGTGGCCGTTGTGTACGCATCTATAAGATTCCACAGAGCAACCTGAGCGCCGGCACCTACCAGAGGCAGTCCGTATCCGCGGACCAAGTGGTCACTTCTTATTTCTCCGACCGGTATATTTTTGAACATTACTTCTCGGCATATAATGGCCCACGATATATATTGACTCAGCAATAAAAATACATCTAAAGAAACTGTATTTACAAACTGCTGAAAAGAGACCACTTCTTTTCAGACCAAACAGCATTAGGCAAAGACTGGCCGAACTGAGGCTGGACAGTAAATCAAGGGGAGGAGGAGATGAGGAATCTTTGACGGACTCCAATGGACAATCAGCCGTCCCATAGGAAACATTGAATCGGAATTGGATGAACTTTTTAATATTTTAAAAAATACAAATGAATAAGAAAAATAGTTACATAATTATAAATGGTTATGTTATATTTGTTTTTAGAAATTATCTGCGTATTTTATATTTTTAATGACATATTTTAAAAAATAATACTGAAATAGATGTATGTTCAATATTTATGTAACGATTATATTTTAAAGAATTGATGCAGTAAAAATGTGATTTGATTGGTTAAAAACAAACGTAACTTTTTTAACGGTAGATTTTCAATTTAAGAGTTGCATAATATTCGTATCTTAAATGTATTATTTTCGGAACCCTGACTAGATAAGTACGTAGTTTTTGTTATTTTATATTACTCGTAATATAAATGTATTTTAAATTGTGGAAAACTATCGGCATAAAAAAACGGCGGTCATCTTTGTTGAAGTTGCATTTACAGATATCTTACCTCACTTTCGAAAGTCCTATTCAAATGTTCGCGGGTTAAACACGGCTAAATACAATTTCTTTTGATTTTACCGAGAATGTAACTTTCACGGACTATTTTTAATTATAATAATATATTTCAAGGTTATAGTAATATTTGATATTTTCAATTTTAAAATAAAATTAGCTTCATAAATTCATTTTTGTCTTCTACACGTCATCGTCAACATCACCATCACGAGTCTTCTCTCAGACGAGACAACAATTGCAATTTCATTAAATCAGAGTAAAAAATTTTGTACAACGGAAACGAATTCAACGGAAATGACTCTGTCGCGTCTTATAAAACTCCAGAAATTAGTATGCATTAATCCCGAATAGTTTTACGTCTAATAATTTATTCAGGGAAGTAAAATTTAATAAATATAGGTATATAGCAATTATTGAATTTAAATTATAAAGTTTATTGATTTTTTATATAACGTTATTATAGTTATGTACTAATGTTTACCCATTTGAATTTGCAATCATATTTATTTTATACCCTCTACTACTGTAATTTTTTTAGTAAATCGTTTTGAAAACATTTTGGAACGCAAATAGATAGTAGGTGCGTGTTTTCAAAAATAATTCGCGTATAGGTAGGTAAATGTCACGACTGCTTAAACGGGACTTATACAATGCACAAAGTTATGCTCAAATTGTACGGGACAGCATTATTAATAAAGTTTAAATGTATGATTACTTGATAGGTATAGTTATTAAACTAATATGTAATATGTACAGTACGCATAACAAAGTTAGGTATTACTATGTTTAATGTTTTGTGAAATTGATAGAATTGGACAAAATTAAAAATATTTTTAAATATAAGTACGTTGAAAGATTTACTATAAATTTTGTTGTTAGTTAAGTACCTAGAGATACATCTGTAATTTAAAATAAGTAATACGGTTATATTAGTTAAAATAAATAAGATAATCTCACTATGTGTGTTTCTTAGTATTAAGTATAAACTGTAACATTTAAACATTCAAGATCATATCATAATTTGATGTATCTATTTCATTTAAATGAAAAAGTTACGGCAAACTTTGTGGTACTATTAAAAAACGACATGATCATTTCGGTCACCCGGTTTCTAAAAATTAATCCACAATTGAACCCTTTATTTTTCTCGATTATATTTCATTTTTTGTGCACTGTTATCAACGTGGGGAACGAATGTGCGCCACAAGACGTTGTGATCTAGTCAAGATTAGAAGAGAATCTATAATTGATCTCAAGCACTACTCTAATTCTCCAGTTCTATAATATTTGAAATTGGATAAGTGTTTTATTGTATAAGCTGACGAACAGGCAGACCAGACAACGTCGTTTATGTACATTTGCAACGCTAGAGGCGTCACCAACGCTTTGCCAGCCCCGAAGGACTGTTAACTCATATGCAATGCAATATGATTTTTTTTTTTATATGAACCATTATTTATTTTGGTTGTATCACTCATTATGTAGGTAAACTTTGAAGCTTATTCTGTTAAATTGTTTGCCTCATGATAACAACAATTGAATCAAATTAGATTGAATTATTCAAGTCTTTAAATTGAATGCTTTTATTGCGATTAATATTGACAGTCAAAACACTATTTCACTCCTCTTTCTAGAGCCAAAATATGATATAAAAAATAGTTAATTTCAATCGTTACGTCATGATAGATCTTGAAATTTTAAATCAGTAACATGCAAGACAAAAAGTGATGTAAAATAGTATTTATAGAATAATGGTGTTCGTACATTTTAATAAGTATTAATTATTGTCTATCGGACACAAGAAAAGAAGTGCCATCCAATAATTTCGTTACCTTTCTAGATTTTAACGTATAACAATATGCGATGCAAGAGAATTGAAATCTTATTTAAGTGTTAGTACAGTTCTTCGTCTTCTATGTACATAATACATGTGAGTGTAGTTATAGCATATTATGTAAGGAGATACGTTAAAAATATTAATTATATTGTTTACAAGAAACTCTTATTCTTATATGTTTTTTTTGTAAATTTTAAAATTCATTACGGCTTGTTCTGCCTAACCAGGTACAAATAGACGGGTCCCTTTTTTACAATTGAATGTATGAAATGATTGGCATTGTATGTGTTTTAAGATAGTATTAATTAGTTTATAATGTTTTAGGAGCGAGAAATTTTGTAGGCGAGGATTTATTTAGATCTCTGACCACAACGCCATAGATGTAGAGATGTGGCATTTATTAATGTGCTTTATAGCACCAATTAGTTTGTAAATAAAATTATTAGTAAGGAAGTGTTAGTACATCAACATTAGTTAATTATTAACCCAGTCATAATTATTGATTTGAAGTGATAAATTATTAGTCATTTTTCGAGCTTTTGCAATAAAGAAAATGTAATCAAATGTATGGTAATTTATAAGGTAGTTCGAATAAGAAATCTAGTGTAGACAAGCGATGAAAATACTCTAACGCGTAGAGCTACGGCCCAACGTGGGCATGTGCTACGTCTGTCGGTGTTTTACATGTAGTCAAAATGATTGGAAAAAAGTGTGTAGTAATATTTATTGTCGTATTATAATGAATGTGTATGTATTTTTTTAGTAACAATAAAATGTTTTTATTAATCATTATTAAACCAAAGATACAAACCAAAATATAACGTACAAATTAATGGATATTATTGAATTACATACAACGGTATTTTTACTGAACTAAATATTATATAATTTTTATGTGAATGATTCAATTTTTGGAGAGAAGTGTCGTTGTTGAGCGTGATAAACGTAATAAGTGTGCTTTTGAAGGGGTTTTAGAAACCTAGTAATATTATATTAATAAAAAATTACTTACGTAAAAACATTAATTAAAAACATCAAGATATTTATCTAGGAAAAAAACCACAGTCTTTATTGTTAAGTATTGTACACTAAACACTAGAGTTGAGTATCGCTGTAAGGATTAACCCGTACAGATTTAAGGGATAAGTAAGTAGGTATGTAATAATTTTGTATGTGCAAAACGTCTGAATTGATTACATTTTAAGAGATATTGGTTGCAAGTGTGACTGCCTATGGAGGTAATGAATTCAAGTCCCCTGTCGGATACTATTGGATTTTAAATTTTAGTATTTCTAGTAGCGACTCAGTCTGGATTTACGCCCGGTATATGGCAATAGGTTCACCACCTATTTTCATAGTGGAACGAAAACGTAACTGGTGAGACATGGAAAATGACTACACTCCTCTGCGTACCTCTTCGAGGATTACAGGCGCGATTTTACGTTTACGTTTATTACAGATAGAATAAGATAGTAATGTAACTTTCACTTTAGAAAATAGAATTGTATTTAGATCATTCAATTAAGGATCCTGTTATACAATTAGAATAAAAAAATATTTCATACAATGTAATATTCTAAACATAAAAAACGTTTTAGGAATTCATATGAAGCAATTTTTTTATGTAAATAAACAACATATTATGAAATTATATAATACTATAGTAAGTGTGAAAATATCTATTTTTCTCTTACCTGTCCCATTCAGAGTATTTTAATCATACAAAGTATAAAATTAGGGCACTAAATGTAAAATTTTAATTCACATAAATAAGGATAAAAAGTACAAGTACATACATGATAAAAGTATCTAAATTACCTCCTACAAAGAATACATTATAATAACATATATATTTACACATAATATTATATTGTGTAGGCCTATTTTAATGTCATAAATGTTTAAAATACAATTAAAGATGTGGTAAGTTGGATAAATAAATAAAAACCTTATTGAGGTGTGTTTTAACTTATTATAACATAAGAGTAATTATATTGATGTATAAAATATTAATGTAAGATGAATATTAGTGAATATGTTAAAAGCAGCTGTTTATTAAACTATTACACATGTGTAATGTAGGATTATACTCTGTTATTTTCTCTTAAAGTTTAAATAAATGTCTTGTTCAATAATATAAATTGTTTTATTTAATAACATAATATTAATAAGTCAATATATCAAATACAATAAATTACATTCATTATATTGCATGTTCAAACAATAATAAATTTAAAGTAACTTTGGTTGTTGTTTCAAAGTTGTAATGTCTAGAAATCTAGGAATATCTGGCTTTACTGGTGAGAGTTGTTCATATTGCTCACCTGTAAAAAATCATTAAGTTATGCTAAGGCACAAAGTTTCAAAATATATGGTTGTACAACAGAATGTTGTTATAATGTTGTACAATATCCAGTTATCCAGTTACAACATAATTAATTATTCTAATCAATTTTTAAGCCAATAAATATTAAAAATAATCACCATTTTGGCTAAACCATATTCTAGCTTATTAATTTACCTCGAATGAGCTTATGCCGTGCCATATAGTTTCTGGTAGCAAAAGACATTTCAGCAGGTGATACTTTCGGTGAGGGTGTACGACGAGACTGTGAATTTTTCAGGTATTTGGCTGCAAGCTGATTCATTTTCAAACTTGTGTCAGTTGGAGCATTAACGTGTTGTTGTTGTATACCCAAAGGATCATCACCAAAAGTTACCCTGGAATATAAATATTTTTGAAATATAACCAATCACTACAATGTAAAGAAATCACTAGTAATATTAGTAGTGGGAGTAGTAATAGTGGTAGAAATAGTGGTCATAGTAGTAGCAAAGTAAGCTTGGCAACAAATATACTGATGTTAATATGCTGCTAATTTCAACAAGTGCATTCTTGCAAGCTAAACAACTCATAGAAGATCTTGACACCTTGTAATGTGCAATAGTATAAATACAGAAACATATCCACTCATCAAAATATTTCACACCACACAATTATTGAAATGCTTGTTGGAGAATAATGTTTAACAGTTATTATCTAGTAATAACAGCCCAGGCTGACTATATCACACCTTAGAAATAATCTTTGGTCTTACTCAATTCAACTGCCACACATTTTTTATTTTTAAATTAAAAGTTTCATAAGGAAAATAAATATAAAGACTTGCAACTAAATTGTTTTTCATTAAATAAGCTAAGGTTATTAATATTATACAAATAACCTTTTAGCAACACTGGCATTGCTTTTATCAATGTGCATTTGCATGCATTTTTGTTTAGTATGCCTGTAGAGAGCGCTGGCTGAAGAAGGCATGTCAGAGTCTTGCAGCATGTCATTGACATGGGTCTGTAAAATAAATGTGTGTGCTATTAATCAAACATGAAAAAAAAAATTATAATCAAAATCATTGTGGTACAATTATAAAATTAATTATTAAGCAGTGCTAAGGCAAAGGTACTTCATAAGACTGTTAATAAAATGTTTAATTCATACCATTACTTTGTTGTAATATGTCCATCCAACATTAGATTGGTCTTCACTTTCTGAACCGGACCTATACAACATAAATTATAATTTGAAAATGTGAGTATCAATACAATGTCATCCATAGTGACTGTACAATAATAATAATAATAATAATATCTTAGGACATCACCAGACACAGCCATATGATCCCAAAGTAAGTAATGTACAGATATTAAGGATAAAAAAAAGTGATTTTTAAGATGACCAAAGTATAATTTCACCCTTAACATTTTTTGGTTTTTTCTCTAGACATAAAATATTTTATTAATATTACAAACAATGCAGATAAAGTAATGGAAATCAGCTAGTACTAGATAGAAAAAGATGTAATATCACACCTGTAATCCCTAAAGAGGTAGGCAGAGGGGCGTAGTACACTTCCATGTTTTACCTTACACTCTTATGTTTGTGCAATACTTATCCTGAGTGAGCCACAAGTAACAATTCTAGTTAGAAAAATACCGATATTAGAACCCAGAACCTCCAAATCGCCAATTGCACTTGAAACCATTTAACCAACGAAGCAGTACTAGATAAAATAAAAGTATAATAAGGACTTACTCGCTATAGTCTCTTACATCTAGGTACAAGCTCTGCTCAGGTGACATCATTGGTGTTGTAGAATTGTCTACCTGCACATTGTACAAGCTCAACTCATTCAATGTTTTATCTTCCAACACATTTTCAGTTTGACTGTCACCAGGATTATTCAAGTGAGGGCCAGCTTGTATAAAACCTTCTTTCAATTGATCAATTTTCATATTTTTGCTCACAGGTGGAATTCCATCTAGAAAGTTATTCACATTCCCAGTCTGCTTCTTGGCAACAACTTCTTTGATACTTATTTGAGATCTATTACACTGAATTTGCGCTTCACTCTGTTTCACAACTTCTTTATTAATAACAGTAGATGTGCGAACCATTTCAAAACTTGTCATCAGACCTATTGATATCTTATGCTGCCCTGAGTTCATGGTCTGGACAGCCATCTGTTCTGTTACATAGTTCTGTATGGGTATCTTTTGCTTCTCATTATTATGACCTGATATAAACTTGTCAACCTTTTCTTGGAGCAACTGTAACTGCTCATTCTGTAACTTTATTATCTTAAACAAATCAGCCACTGTTGGCTCCCTTTTGTCCTTGAATGTATTTTGTTTTTCAATATCCATACTTTCACCCTTTTGCATTTTTTCATATCTTTCAATAGCCCATGTTTTTTTGTCAACTGCATTTTGAGGGATTTTAGGAGACTGTTGTACATTGCAGTGGCATGCTGGCAGGGCTACTGGAATATTACAGTTACAGGTACAATTGCAAGGAATTTTTATGTTAGCCGAGTTACAGCAACTCACAATTGGTTCAGATATATGATTGGCTTTCTTTACACTTCCATGTAATGCTTGAACATTTCTATTAGTTTTGATATTGTCCATAACATTTACACAATGATGACATCTACAGTCACCATCAACATCAGCTCTTGTGGGCAAATGATGTTCTATCTCCGGCAGTGTAATCTTATTAGCCATTCTAATTAACTCATTCTTCTTCACTTGAGGATTGTTCTCCTTTGAAGTTGGTTGCTTAAATTTATCATGGAAAGGGCTAAGAGATATTTCACCTAAATTGTCCCTTGTTATGAAAAAATCACTATCTCTAATAAGAGTGTTAGGTGGATGACATTTTGTTGTATTTTCAATGGCTGTTAAAACATGATGTTGAGTTTGTGACTGTTCAGAGTTATTTAAAGAAAAACTAGGCATTATTCCAGTTTTGTCTGCAGTCCTAAATCCAGAATTAGTTGATGGTAAAGGTTTACAAGTTTGCGAGCAATCCAGCATACTAAGATCCAAATCACTACATGGAGCTTTCCTGTCTTGTAATTTGGTAAATGCATGTAAATAAGTTTTATTAGCAGTAGGATATGGTGAACTGTTACCATTTTCAAATCTTTTCACTGGATCATTTGTAAATATGACCGGTCTCGGCTGCTCAATATCAGTAGACATTTGGACGAACTGCCTCTCAATAAACGGTCGAGGCGAGTGACACTCGTAATCTTGCATTGTATCCTTCGGGAGTTTATGTGGAGTTTCAAAGCGCACCTTCTTCATCAAGATATAAAAAAAATACAATAATACTAATGAAATTAACCAAAATAGACTTAAAATTACACTTCCTGTACCTTATACAACACAATAAACTTTATTAAATTTAAATAATATACAGTTGAAGTTTAAAAACTTTTGAAATATTTCGTCCTGTTTTGAATTTTCCCTTTTTCAATATTACTTGCCTCGGACTATAAGTTTTTAGCCAGAAAATGGTTACGTAAAAATATGTTAGATATTTAATTAAAAATTAAGTGATCTCTCAGCCAGCATACTTTTGATTCGAACCGAAACAATAACGATTAATTTTAATCATAGTTACCCACTCTGCAATTTAGATATTTTGAAAAACAATGTATTTTTTAAACAGCTACTATTAATCTTCCGAGATATGTACCTGTGAATGGGAATTTGGGAATCAGAATTTATAGATATCGAGACCAAATTATATTTACAGTCTATAGGAATGAAAAATTTTGAATGAATATTGCATAATTAAATTTCACGGGTTTTTTTTAATTATTTATGTTTTTTAATTATACCGAAAATAACCTCGATTTAATGTAACGGAAATTATATTTTGTGGTGGTAATGGGTGGTGTTTGAACTTTGATTGAATAAGAATGTTCAATATTTCAATTTAGTCTTTCTCTAAAAAACCAAAACCAAAATTAAAAGAACTGATAGCAATCATTCAGTCAGTGACAACTGACATTTAACCATAGCAATTTGTTAATTTGTGGGTTATATTTATAATGTATGTGAGGCTTTAGTTATTATATAGAAGAATATAAGAAAATATAAAACGAAAAAAATGCAAAAGCAATTGTTAAAAGCTTTTAATCCATTATGCGCATTTTCTCGATCGAAAGGTTACAAACATCCGGGAGGAATCCGCTATCCAGGTGGAATTGTTTATTACCCCAGGTTAGATCGATTCATTACTATGTACATTGTACACACTGTGGGCTTGTAAAGGTGAATCACTATGTAACATCCTAAAGGAAATAATTTTCTTTAAATTGACCTATTAATAATGAAAGGAATTACTAATATCCCAACGCGGTGTTGTGGTCGATTCCTTTAATAAAAACATCTTACCACTAGAAATCTTCTGGCGAAAAGATACGTACATACGTACGTATCTTCATGTCAGGACCCACATGCGGTAGGCAGAAAGCAGAGTGCCAAACATCTCTATCCTTACAGACCTGCCTAGCCTGGTCCACATTCATCACTCCCTTCATACATGCACGCTTCGGAGACTTCTGACTTCTCTCGAGAAAGTATTATGTTCATAAATTTATAGGTGTTGAAAATAAAATATTAAAACCGTTCACTGCAGTGCTCAAGACCGATGTCAATCTTTATGACAAAATTTAGTTAGTAATTAGTAGTAAATTTAGTTAAATATAGTTAGTAAAATAGAGTTAATAGTACATTTTTTTAGTAAAACAAAAGCAGTATTAAGAAACTTTATTTAACCGAAGGTGAGAATGTAAGTAACACCTCTCCCATCTCATAAATTAATTGCACACTTCGTTGTTAGGAATATTGAAGTTCTTAATGTTGTAGTGTTTACTTTTGTATTGTAAATTTTAGTGTTAAGACATTTGGATACAAAGTTCTGCATAAGTGAAAATTAACCTTAATAATTATTTATTGTAATATTTAAAATATAACACTATTATATTTTTCACAAAACTGTTTAAATCATTTGTTTCGCTTATAAAATTTTATATAGTAACCTCTTTTTAGACATCCAGATTATAAGGAGCCAGAAATCACACCATCCAAACTCTTTCGGGTGGAACGAATCAAAAGAACCCGTCACCAACCTTATTATTTGAAGGATATTTTGAATGAATTTCACATTGGGGAAGAAGTATGCAGTCTGTTTTATATTATTACTATGTTTACATACAGTCAGTCAGTCAGTCAATCAGTCAGTCGAATTATTAATATATTAATTATCACCTTCCACATTTCTAAATCAGTTTTGTTAACACAACAGAAAATTGACTTTCATATTAGTAGTGCATTTAGTATTAACTTATATACAACATAATTGATTTATTTTATATTAATAATAATATTAATACATTTTTGACTTTTTCACATTACAGAATCGTGTTACAATACTCAAAAACATACCAGAAGTCAATGCCAAACTATGGAAGGTAAAACATTTGGTGAAAATTACACCAATCACCTTTCCATACGGAGAACCAATTGAGGCAGACATTAAGTATACAATGGTGAAGGAGAATGGAGAATGCATTGTTACAAAAACATTGCAGCCTGTTGACAGCCAGGTTGAAGCTTTAGAGAAGTTTCACAGTGACCAGAAAAAGATGGATTCTGATACAATAAAACGGGATTCAAGATACAAATGGAATAATGCTTTCACAGGAGGATTTTAGCCATTTACTCCTGTGACTGTGCTAAACAACTAATTCACACTTAGACAATTGGATTACTGCAACTGAACATAATGAAAGGATGAATAAATATTTACACAAGGAAGCCAGTCTTTCTAATGTACACATTAATTTGAAGAGCTAATATATTAACATATTGTTATAGGTGTACATTTTACAAATATCAGCAAACATCTATATAATGTATTATTGAATGTACTCTGACTTGATTTACAGTAATCAAAAGATTCACTGAGAAATTCATAATAGATCAGCTAATTTTTAATATATGGTCACATGTGTATAAGGATTGATATAAACTTAGGCAATTAGAATAAATATAACATGTAAATTAAATTTGATTTTATTTCACCAACACTTAGAAATAAATAAAAACTAATCACTATTTTCAATGCAAGAATATTTTTGAAAATACCTTGATGATTAACTTCTTAAAACTTCTTTGCTTAATCCATTTAGGACTGTTATTATTTCTATAAGAAATAAATCATTTATTATCACCAGATTCTACTTTCCTTTTGTTCAATAAATAGTTGAAGTGTTCAGGTGTTTTAAAATAGGATTCTAGTATGATACCACACTTCTTTCCAAGTGAGTATCTAGCATCACTCCAAGAAATCACAAGTGTCGGATTAAGCTTCTTAAACTCATTCAAGTGAAACTTATGCTTGACTATTGAATTAAACCAGTGACCTCTAAATACCGCCAAAAAATTGTCCCCGTCTTGATATAGGCGTATAACATATTTAGATAACAACACTTTAACGGCTACATGGAAAATGATGAATGCGCCCAGATAAATCAAACATTCCACTGCTGAATTCGCTATAACAACATCAGCGCCAATTATAACTGGATCGTTCATTGTGTCTTTGTCAAATACGCAAGTAGCGTAATATAAAGAAGAAAGGCCAACAGCCACTGTTGAGCATGTTAAATAAACAGTTGTGTAATTAAGTATGCTCACCATAGGAGCTTTATATATCAATTCCCACCGTCTAGACACGTCATCTTTCTCCTTCCACCAGTTCTGAGTTTCTAAAAACTTCAAAGGATGCTGCGATATGTACTTCAAAGTGTTATTATAAAGCAATGGTTGAGGCCGCACAGATCTTAGTAACCTCAGGCAATTCATGTTTATGATAGCTTATATCTATCAATTTCTATCTCATTACATTTGTAAATGATTTATTTTTATTATAACTAACTTTCCAATAATAACTTCCCGCAAGGGAGAAATGCAGATTAAGGTTATATACTTGTTTTTCTACTTTGCCTTGACGTTAACGTCAACTGTCATTGTTTATTAAGCAGTGCTGCCAGTAATCTAATGTATCTATAAAAATCCTGTGTCACAGTGTTAATGATCGAATTCTAACGAAATGCCTTAACTTTAGGTGGGCCGCAAACACATTCAATGTTCATTCATAGGTTCCGCTTAGGGAACTGTTAGGGATCCGTATTATTACAGCAAATAAATCAATTAGTGAATATTTTGCAGCGACAAGTATATTATAATATAGACTGCCTCGTTGGTCGTGTTTGTTGCAAG
>DWFO01000545.1:0-19763 GCA_018246595.1 Mimoniades nurscia nurscia
AGTAACTGGCGAAACGTGGGAATGTTCTACATTCCTCTGCCTACCTCTTCGGGGATTACAGGCGTGAAGTTACTTTTATAGTTACTCTTTATGATTATTTACTCTTTCTTTTTTCGAAATTGGTCTATTGAAAAACAAAGTGAGTTATTGTCGTCAACAGATCATTGCAAGTTTTATCTTGTTTTAGTACCATATGAAAAAGATGGTAATCAATACCGCGATCCGAATGCAGCATTTAATAGATGGCACCACACATCTATTGGTTTGAAGGATACGGTCGGTTAAAAGAAAGACTGTTGTTCAAATGTTAACGTTTTACTGGATGAGGGTGGAGCTTTAATCCTTGGCAAATTAATATTTTAAATTTTCACGAAAGTTATAGATGTAGCGACTCGTTGAGAGAGCGTTTATCTGACGCAAAAGGTGACTAGGAGAACAATATTATTTTATACAACTTCACAATCCTATTCTTTTAGTGTAATTGAAGTATAATACCACAAAAATGTAAATATGAATCTAACATGAATCAAAATCTTCTATTAAATGTACCCTTTTAAACGTGGCTGCATTCAGTTTATTGCAAATTTCGATACAGGTTTTAAATAAATTCAATTATCTTACGGGGCCATCACACCGTTCCATACAGCCCGTAACTGTATGTGAAGATACAATAAATTGTTATATAATATAGTTGTATGTATGTAACACTGTATAGCCACATCAATGACGTAATACGTGATGAAAACGATAACGACTTGGTGGTAGGGACATTTTGCATATGGCGGACACGATTTGTACCTATAACCTTCAGTTACTGGAACGTTCGAGGACCTATTTCGCTAGTGACAATATTTTATTAGTTTTTTTATTTCGCTCCTAACAACAATAATGATATTTTTTTTATTCACTTAATCACGTTAAGTGAATACATGGAAATGTCACGCCCTTCACGTGGTAGGCAGAGACATTACAGGAGTTATTCAAAGAACAATTATTTTTGTAACATGTCAATTGCTAACAAGCGAAAGTTGACTATTATTGCAATATTCAATTACGAACATGATATTATTAACATTGAATATCCATTCTGCAATATAGTTTATTAATGCCATATAAAATATACCTATAGAAGTAGATTAGTTATAAAGTCATATTGTAATTATTGACATACGTTTAGTCAATAACAATTCACATTTTAAATATTGAATTAGTAAATAATTAATATGTGCAATTGCTTAAATTATTTTCTAGTAGTGACTCGGAATCTTGATACTTGACCGGTGTATTGCAATAGACCTATTCCAACCCTATCACAACCTATTCCACTTAACTAAACTGAACTGGTGAAACGTGGGAGTGTAATACATTCCTCTGCCTACCTCTTCGGGGATGACAGGCGTGATGTTACGTAATTAAATAATATTTTTTTTAAATTTGTATTATTATTTACAGATATTCGAAACGCATTTCTTTTAAATTGTATTGTAAACGCATTTCTTTTAATTTGTATGTATTTATTACTATTTTAATGTATGAGACAGCCGAATCGATTGATCGAACTACTTACTATTAACAGGTCAATATCATATCAAAGCGACAAAAAAGTTTTCTGCATCGCGACACCCCAATTTGCATTGTCCTTAGTAATACAAATGAAATTTCGTAACTGGAACATAAGAATATCGACACTAATTTACATGTTAACGATACTAAAATTAGTTGCACACAAGCGTGCAAATCGCTTTAAAATTGTTATAAATGTGTCCAATAATTGAAAATAACGTACACGAATTGTAATAACTTTCTACATATAGTATTGCGAACGAAATACATTTGAAAGCGTTTATTGCTCCTAATCGCATCATTCTCGCTGACCGTTGTTTTTAGTTATTCTTTTAGGTTTTCATATAATAGGATAAACAATAGTGTAGGTATGTGTAATGTGAGTCAAGTCCTATTTCGCTTATCGCTTATCGCTTATCGCTCATCGCTTCAGCAAAAATAGCGAATTTCGCGGTACCTATTCAGTATTACATATTATACATATGTATATATTATTATACTGTGCGTATTTACGTATTTAAGTTCAAGTACGTGTTTCAATGTGGCATAAGGCAGTATTCAATAAACAATTTGTGTCACACAAGCATCTGCAACCTTCCCCGGCCAGTACCGTAGTCATAAAACTTAGTAACATTAGTCTAGTTGGTAAACGAAAGCATGTTGCGTAATATTATTAGCTATTACGTCACATCACGCCTATAATCCCCGAAGAGGTAGGCAGAGGAATGTAGAACACTCCCACCTTTCACCAATTATGTTTACGTCCCACTATGGAATAGGTGGTGAGCCTATTGCCATAATATACCGGCACATTTTTGGACTCCGAGCCACTACCAGAAAATCTAAATTAGAATTTTTTTTTAGTGCCCAACCCGGGAATTAAACCCAGGACTTACCGATCGGCAGTCGCACTTGCAACCAACACGACCAACGAGTCATTATTATCCGTCGTATTCGTCATTAGTCAATTCATATTGACGTTACTCTAAAGGACTCAAACACTTATGTGTATGTGTAGTATGTGTAATACTAGCAAAGACACCTTTACTTTCCATTTTTTTTATGTAAATCCCTTATATAACTCAAGTATTCTTGTTACACAACGAACTCGGATCATGGTGAATAATCGTTGCTAAACATAATTTTGGAGTCAACAGATAAATGTTATATCAACAGAAACTAGTCCTTAGGGTTAACAACAAACGTAGCGTTATGACGAGTTAATTAAATTTTGTCTAAGAACTTGTAATGAAATTTTGTCCTAGGAGAAATTAAGTTTCAATTTATTTGTGTTTGAAGTACCTATGTCCTTCTGCTCTGTTGAATAAGTAGATAATATTAACAGATTCGTGTGACCAAAAATGCCTGTTTGTCCCTTTATTTTATAATATATGAAACATAGCCAGAAAATGTTAAACCGAATTAACCACAATCATTTAATGTTAAGTCGATTTCATAACTTGACTATTTAAAAGTTTTTAAAGTACCTACAAATACCTAAAATATATTACTTTCTGTTTCTGATACTGCAAATGGCGAAAACACAACCAAATGTTTAATCCAGGTAGAATCTGTTGCAATACTAACAAAAAAAACCAACGAGACACTTCTAAACCGTATTGAAGAAATTCACCAGAACTGCGAGTTTTTTACTTAGTAATAACAATCTGCCACAAAAATATCCCGTGAATAAATTCACTGACAAAACGTTCTGGTCAAAAGTACCCTAAAATTAATCGCGTCGCATTGGTTAGTACAGTAATTAATATGATTATAATAAAATATAATAGCGTATGTACTTACAATCCTCTTCGTTTCCGCGAACTGATGAAAGTAGGAGAAAAGAGATGCCAATGTACCACCTCATTGTAAATACGACGATTCGCGCGCGTCGTTCGATACGGAGTGATGTAAGCAATGCGTAACCTGTTACCACAGAGTAAGAGGCATGGAGTAAGGCCGAATATTGAATACGGCTTCGCATCCCGAGTCCCTTGATAAAATCCCTTAAATTACCTATTATAAAAAAAGCAGTGATAGCTTAGTGGTACGAAGTTCGACCTCTCACTCCGGGTGACCGGGTTCAAATACTAGCGCGCACGTCTTAAAAATGTGCTTTTTAAGTTTAAATATCACTTGCTATAACGGTGAAATTCGTTTGTACAACTTTTTTTGTAACGCTGTTTGTCCTCAACACCAGCTACCTCATTGACGGAATAACGATCAAACGTTGATGTATTTTTCATTTTTTGTCGCGATTTAAATAAATAAATTTACGCTTTTATTTCTGTGCTTTTATTTAAATTGTACAAAACGTGTCTGCTGACAAATTACACTGTGAACAGTGCGTTGCAATGCTCTGATTGAAGCTGATAAGTCGTTTCCCTTGTAACTCCCGCGGGGGTTTCTTACCCACTTTGCAATCCATTCACTTTGTCTATGCATTATAATTGTATCTGTTCACAGAATCGAGTATGATAGGCAGTTTACGATCGAACCGAACAAAGTTCTGAAGTAAAAATATATATAAATTATTACAATAGGTAAGTTCGTCATTGTCATTACCCTGGACAGTACTTAACCGACCAAAAAACGCGGTATTTTGTTAATAAAATTATTGTTAAATGTTATTACATTACATTTAACAATAATTTTATTATCGGTGATGATCCCACACTGACCTTACTACAAACCATTGTTGACTACGAACAATGACTGCGAAAAAACAAAGTGCAGCGTCCATGTTGTCATTGTTCCAATATAATTGTTATAAATATTACGTCACTGATATTATTAGGTATATAGATTTAATAATATTCATAATCCTTGTCGCGGTGAATGAGTCGGCGTCGGGGCGGGTAAGAATACATTCCCCGACCGTGCCGGGATACAGGGTATCGTGAGAGGTGACTTAACCGGGAGCTGGCAGATTGCGGTATGGCGCGGACTGCTTAGGGACGGCTAAATGCCTTGGCCCCACGTGAGTTGCAGCGTAGAGGGCGCTAGAAGCTGTGCTCTGTAATCCCCAATCCGCATTCCAAAGATAGGGATTTTTGGTATAAGCCCTCGGAAAGGCCTATGTCCTACAGTAGACTGCTGATGATGAAAGTTCATACATTTGACTGCCTCTTTAACATAGTGGTTGTAAGCGCGCCTATTCATTGTGAGATTGAGGGTTTGATCTCAAGGTCAGGTATTGTTTTGCTTTTCTAACATGAGATTCTTAATAGTGTATCGGAGTTTGGATATTATGACTCACCCCTCATTTCGTGGCGTGACTGTAAAACAATACTGCGGAGACATAGGGGTGTAATAAAATCCTTTGTTTTTTTTTCTTTCAGGGAAATGCGAACATAATAGTTTGTTATATTCATATAATGTATAATTGTTAAAATTTTATAATGAATGAATGGTTCATAAAACCGTTTAAAATGTAAATTGCCTATGGTGTCATTTATATTCATTTGTTTTATTATTATTTTTAAAATTGCCAGCGATAACACACTGCCATTTTTTCTAAAACTGACGACACAGGATTTTGACGTCAACTTATTTATTATTAATGTTTATCTCCTTCTTTATGATTTACAGTGGGACAAGCGCATGTTATTCCGCTATGATAAATATAGTTATTTTTTTCTGACAAAATGTTAAAGTAGGACCGACAACTTCATGTTCTTGAATAAACAGAATTTGAATTAAGAATTTCAAAATTCCCCTTGTTCATTAAAACAGTTATAATAAAATTTACCTCGTATTTTCTTAACATTACTTTAGTTACTATACGAAATGCATGTTATCTTTTAAAATTTAAAATAAACGTCTATTCAAGCAGCGACAGGCCGGCTAATTCGTTTCGGATGCTATAAAATTGAATGCGTTCCTTCCAATACTGACTCATTATAGTTAACATTACTCAATTGTCTGTATAAATTACTCCGCTTATAGCTTAGTTATCGCATGTAAAGTGGGAGAGAGTGAAACTGACGTTACATTGGTAATAGCCGTGACTTCAAATATAATATTAATTGCTACATAAATTTCACCAGGCGTTTTAAAATCTAAAAAGTGGTTGCTACTCGTATATCAATTTATTAACAGGAACATTTTTATTAACAGGAACTTTTTTTTATTAACAGGAACTTTTTTTATTAACAGGAACTTTTATTGTCTATAAGCAGCCTGACCGGGTTTACATTTCCTTAACACTTTTCATTCTGATGGTAGAGACCCATGTAGGATGATACCCATGCTATCATGAATGATCGAGGTCACAGCACTAGTAGTAGGTACATGTTTTTGTAGAGGATCATACACTTGTACAGAAAGAACATGAAATAATAATGTGAATAACTTAGGACGGCCTCAACCCTCTCATACTGAGAGGCCACACAATGTTTCAAGAGTGGAACGATAAGCGGATCTGGAAAAATGTTACGCACAGCCACCTCATTTAAAATCAGTCGAAGCCATGGTTATCAAAAAATTGATTATGGACACTTAAATTTGTAAATAAATATTACAAAGAATTATATGCTCAGACATGGGCAAATATTCGTTGATTAATATTGGTTCTAAGGGGACATCGAATCCACAACCAATCTAATGATCGTATACACCTGTATAAGTACATTAAACGAAATATGGTTAAAATGATGCTAAAAGCACAAAACTGATAGGAGGTATTTTGGTCCGTGTTCAAAGATATTGTTAATAAAAAAAATTATATTTTATGTATTATTTTTAACTACTTCACCGTTAAAAACGACGTTTGTACAGTGTGCAACTAGTTTATAAACTAAATAATGTAGTCATTTGTTTGGGAATAATTATGTTTTCAGTATATTATTATTCATATATCGTCAGACCTGGCAAATAAGATAGGTAGATATTAAAATCAAATCTGATTTCTTTCTTCCACATTTATCACTTTACACACGATAGTTTCAGCAAGTTCTGACGCCCCCATTTCCCTTGGTGTTTTATTACAACCAACGAAACTGTATTAGTGAAGTTATAGAAACGTTTTATAGAAATAAAGATAAATAGAACATACTGTATAAATGTGTGATATAGTCACTAATTTTTAGGTTAATTATGATGTACATAGCTTTATCGTACCAACGATGCGTCCTCTGTCTTGTGTCACCTGTCCCTTGATTGATGACCGGCTCTACGTCCGAAAGGGTTGTTGTGTCAACGTATTGTTTATTCAGATCCTGCTGTAGAATTAAACATAGACAAACTCACTACTGATTATTGATCGAATATGTTATGTAAGATAATATTAACTTTGTTGATATCAAAAACGTTTATGATGAATGTTTAAATCTTGGATTAAACCAAGATAACAAGATTCTAGATATTTATGAGTTTCAAAAACAAAAATTAATATTAATCTTCATTGCAACTGTTCGTAGTTGCCACCACCACATCATTCCTGACTAAATTTTTTTTTTCATTGACAATTTCGCACACAAAAAGTAATAAAAAAAAATACAAAAGAGATTTTTATTTTTGTTTGCTGAATTATTTTTTGTTATTTTTTTACTCAACATTTTCTTAACAATAAATACTAATACCCACTAGTAAGTATCCATATATATTTTTTTTATTTAATTTATTTTTATAACCAACTTCATTTTATTACTAGTCAACTCCCAAATCAACTACCAAGTCACTTGTATTAGTAATTTTCTAAGTAATGTCGTTATTAATTAAAAATTGTTTTGATGTATTACAGTATGTTCCTTTGTTTAACAATGACACTAATAGCAATATAATCGGACACTTTAAAATTTGCCACTTAAAGGTGTTGTAAAACGTACTAGCTTTCGATATTGTGGGTAGTATAAAAAAATTGCGATATTAATAAAAAATTACAAGTGATGCCGCGGTCAACGCATTGTTACGATGTACAGGCCCCATCCTTTGTACTGTGTCACCTGAAATGTGATTAATGACGCTGCGTACTTGTAATGTGGGAGGGCTTGTTTATTTTAACGTTCGAGGTAGATGGGAAATTTGGGGACAAGGTAATAAAGATAGTGCAGGAAATATGTACGTACACAACTTTTTATTAGCAACAGTTGGATGAAATTAATTATGAAAATATTTAAATTAGAATAAGCAGAGGCTCAAACATAGTGTTAAAAATGCTATGCTCTATGAATACCATGGAGACACTGACACGCACAAGAACTGATAAGTAAATAGCTGAAACTTTTACACGTATCAAAGCTGATCTCTGGTTTCCTTCTCATCTGCAAGAGGAATGGAGCATACTCAATCGCATTGATCTTCCACGGGTTGACTTACGTACGGACCAACTCGCCTTTCGCATATTTTTAAAGGCTTTTAAGGTATCCCGAGAGGCTAACAATAATAAGCGAAACGACACCTTACCGTGCGCTCGAAAGCATGGTAATGCTTCTAAAAATGTTGCCATTTGACGCTAATTAACCAAAAACCCAAGTTTCTTAACTTTATATATGGCTCGAAATATAGAACCACGCAGACATGTGGATATTTAGTTCATTGTAATAAGACTCAACTTAATAAAGCGTTTAAAATATTCAAGTGCATCAAAGCTATGGGCAATTTGGGCGCTGAAGCAACAGTAAACATATTAAATCCATTTCCACCAGTCACTCAAAATATATGAGTGAGTCGCGTTTTATGAGCCCGGAGACGTACCGTACCCTTAGTACAAACACATAAATCACTCGCGGAGAAAGTATGTGACGGTTGCAATGAAAACGCCTGGAATACTAATGTGTACACACATCATTAAAATAACGCGTACGTCTAACTTTAAGAGAGAGAGAGAGAGAGAGACCGTATAAAATGTAAAAATAAAAACCCAGTACTTATCGAAGTTAGAAAACCTTTTTTGAGTGGCTTGCCAGTTCAGTAATCAGTAATACTCACCTTAAAATTTATTGTGGGTTTGATTCTTAGAAAAAGCATATTTGTGATGAGCATGATTATATATTTTGAGTTTAATTGTAAATGTACGTACGTAACTAGAAATTTGTGTTATTTGTTATACCATAATGCCTTTATTTCCAAGAGAAAGGTAGATGTAGTACTCCCACGTTTCACCAAGTTTGTTATAAAAAGAGTAATATGACATTTTTTTATAAATATCTTGTTCAAACACAAAGACGTTCAAATCTAAATATGTCTTTATATCGACTTATCCTTTAGAGGCACTGTATCTGAGAGCATTGGCGTTGTATACGTATTTAAGTCTTTCATAACAGAAATTCCGTTATAAGCTTAGTTTTAAGCTCTTTGTATTAATCCATCTTTAAGACTTGAGAGCGGCGTTTAGGGTTTAGGTAATACAATCGCGCTATATCTACATAATATAGCGGGATTATATACCGGAATTTCTGTATTTACACAGTATAGCGCTATCTTATTACCTACATAGAATAGTATCGAGGAAGATTTTATACATTTTGTTCATGGAGGGGATAGAATGGGCATCAGTTATAACTACCAACAGTAAAGTTAATAATTTGTTGCAGAAAGGACGTTCAATGAACATTTGAAATTTAGATTAATTTTAAAACAAGAAACTCTTAATTACCAGCCGTTTTATCGTTCCACTGTTAGAACCATACATAACTAGTAAAGTAACATCACGCCTGTAATCCCCGAAGAGGTAGGCAGAGGAATGTAGAACACTCCCAGGTTCTACCAGTTACGTTTACGTCCCACTCCGGAATAGGTGGTGAGCCTATTTTCATATATCGGGCACATATTCAGACTCCGAACCACTATTAGAAAATTAGATAGAACACTATTAGAAAATTTTAAATATTCTTATACGATAATAATATCTCCCCACACGGCCATCTGATCAAGGTTAGCATCAAAAAAGATTGTGTTATGATAACCAGACGGCTGATAAACTACATATATACATTATATTTAAATGTATATATATCTCTTTTACACGTTTACAGATGAATGTATGAAGCGAGTTGATTTTACATGCAAGTAATGTTTATTATTTAAAAAAAGCAAGGAGAGGAATGTAGTACATTCTCAGATTTCACCAGTTATGTTTACATCCCACTATGGAATAGATAGTGAACCTGTTGCCATATCCCAATTATTGAATATATACGTGTTTCGGTGAAGAAATAATTCATTCTCCGAGCCCGTGCTAGGATATCAGGGTGTTGTAAAAGGTCACTAAAACCAACGCTGATCTGATCGCAGTATGTCGTAGTCTACGTAGGCATGACTATATGTCCAGGCCGGACAGCAACATAGGCACTGCTAGAAGCAGTTCTCTACAATCCCCATCCTCCATACTCAATGTAGGGATAGTGTTCTAAAATCCTTCATGGTTTGACTATGTCCAGTAGTGGGTTTATACAGGCTTAGGATTTTGAGTTATATTTTAAGTCATATAATAAGTTATATAATAAGTTATAACATATATGTTATTATATAATTTATATAATAAGTTGTATAATAAGTTGTATAATAAGTTATATAATAAGTTACATAATTAGTTATATAATAAGTTAAATAAGTTATACATTATAATAAAATAAAATATATTTACAATTCATAATAAAATTAATAAAGATACATGATTCAATTTAAAACGATGAACAGTTATAATATTGACAGTAGCTCGCAAAGAGTTTAACAATAGAGACTAATTTGTTATATCTATTGGTTTGTTCGAAGTAAGCTTTATTAATATTGACTTGGTATTAGAGTTAGCCTAATTAATGTCTAGAAATACTGACACATAATTTGAAATACAACAATAAAGTAGATGTTCCAAGTTTGAATTTTCCATTATACAATACCTTATATTGCTTTGAAACGTTATTACTTGTTTCTGTCTGAAGACCTGGCGTGAAGATATATATGTATTTTAAAAAAATATATTGTTTAATTAGTTCAATGGCAGTAACATAAAATTTTATAATACATATTGCGAATTAGTTGATTCTTATTTTATAATAAAATTACATGTACATGTGGCATACATACGAATTACGGATTAAAATACTGAGCGCTGTTTATCAATTTTAATTCAGTTGACTGATATAAGCACATGAATAATCGTCATGTGCACGCATAGATAAAAAACTACACCACATAAGGGAATAACCAACAAATCAACATGATTTAATATTGTTCATTACCCACGGTTCAGATACACATTTCAATCCTCATAGAATCGGATATACATATATAGTTCCCAACACTGTTAAAATTCAACTAGAAGCTGTTAACTATGTCAAGTTTCAATCCCCAAACTTCACAGATTGTGGCAACCCAACAAAATTAACTTCGCTATGTAGTGTCTCGAGTGGCCGTCTTGTTTCACGCTGGACAGCTCCCGAATACAATGATATAGTTTAGGCTCTTTCTTCGACAATCAGCAATGTTTTTCCTTGCAAAATGTTTTTTATACAAATTGAAAATTTTATTATTGCAATAAATTTTATAGTCAGTTTATTTTGTTAATAAATCAAACTAATGACATTTCACAATAAAAACACTTTACAAATATTTCAAAATTTTCTATTGAGCAAATTAAGCTAAAGTTTTTTCATAATAATTCATTAATATTTAATGAACTCTACATTTTTTACAATCTATTAAAATGGATATCCGATAAGAATCACCTGGTAGAATTTAGTGAAGTTCATAAAATAACATGGTACCTAAGAACAATGTAATGATTGCCAACAACCTTGGATAATTGAATTAAATTCAGTTGACTTCAAAGCAGAAAAGCCCATGTAAGGGTTGACTTCCAATTTGGAACCATAATATCATTTAAGTTTAATTATTAATCAGGTAAATGAAGTGTCCGAAATCGGCGTGTATGTATGAAGAGAGTGATGAATGTGGAGGAGGCGCTGCTGGTGTGTAAGGATACAGGTAATTGGCACTTGGTGCGCTCTGCCTACCCCGTAAGGAACCTGGCGTGAATATATGTATGTCTGTATGTATGCATAAATAAATAAAGAAAATATAAAGCATAACCGATTTGAGTCAATTTTTTTGTCTGTTCGTATGTTTTATGGACAACCAACATTTTTCATTACTTATTTCTTTGTATTCCATCGTTTGAAGATTCACCGATTTGCTATCAGCACATACTGTATTATCGGACTGTGCTCAATTTTTTTAATGAAATATCTTCAATGAGACCTGTTCGAGCCATAAATTAGTAGAAAAAAAAACTTTTTGTTGTTTGATTTGAGCATACTGCTATATACGGGATATACAAAAAAACAATTACATATCTGTGCTAGTTTTTTCTATATAAAACTATCTTCAAGGAAGAAAAAAAAATCAACCGTGAATCGAATCCGTAAGTCAGTAAACCATCATATTCCTCAGTATGTCAAATGTATCATCAATTAGAGTTTTATCATCATCATCCTAATGCAGTCTACAGCTGAACATAGGAGCCTCCTGAGGGCTTATGATCAACTTTATGACGTTTTATCATGAACCTTTTATTGATCCTTTATTAGAAATTTGCTATCTCTTATAATGAGAAGGTTTAAAACTATTGTCTGTCTCTAATTCGAATTAATTTATGTAGTATTTGACTGCCTCGTTGGTCGTGTTGATTGTAACTGCGATTGCCGAACTAGAGCTCCTGGGTTCGATTCTCGGGTCGGCCACTTTCTCAATTTTCTAATTCAGATTTTCTAGTAGTGGCTCAGAGTTTGGATATGTGCCCGGTATATGGCAATTGGCTCAGCACCTATTCCATCGTGTGACTTAAAATTAACTGGGGAAACGTGGGAGTGTTCTCCATTCCTCTGCCTACCTCTTCGGAGATTACAGGCGTGATGTTACTTTATGTATTACAATTATGAATCATTCAAATGTGTTAATTTACTTTTCTTAATACTCTTTCGCCCATCTTTCAGTTTGACTTTCAGAATTTAGTTCCAAGGTGGCGTAGTCCCGCCGCAAATTGTTTCGGTTACGACCGAACAGACTCTAATGAGAAATCTCGGAAAGGTTGTACATTCCGTAACATCTCAGATTGTATAATTTCCTTTTGAATGGACCAGAAATATATTGTTGACGAAATAAATTTCATTATGTAAGCGTACCTATATTTCGGTAAAAGTAATAATACAATTGACATCGTAATTAGACACTAACTCATTTATACCTAATTGTGTTTCAATGCGTTCTTGTTAACTCCGACGTACTGTCTCGTTGGTCGTGTTCTTTGAGTTCAAATCCCGAGTCGGGCACTATTATATTTCTAACTTGTATTTTCTAGTAGTGGCTCGCATTGTGGATATCTGTTCGGTGTATAGAAGTAGACTCATCACCTATTCCATAATGGAAGGGAAACGTAACTGATGATACGTCGCAGTGTATTGCAGTCCTATGCGTACCTCATCGGGGTTTACAGGCGTTACGTTACGTTTGCATATAAATTATATCATTGGTAATGTGCTAACAATGTCTCCACTATCGAAACTGTGTCGAACCCAATGACATTCTTCTCGAATCAAATAAATTTTCCTAACATTCGTTCAATTTCTTGCACTTTTGGCTTTATTTTTTTCTCCAGGAAGGAAGTAATTCCTTGAGGACATAACCGTGCTCGTATAATGGATACATCCGAACAATTCAACTGTCATTAACAATCTGGGACGCTCGGTCCGAGTCGTTGTACATTCGAAACTCACTTTCCACCGATATTTTTTGTCGAATGTCTAAATGGCTACCGGACATAGAATAAACAAGTCACGTAGACAGTCTTCAACCGTTACAGCTACTTCCATATTCTTTTCTTTAGCCATTTCTGTAAAGTTTGAGCACATTTTTTGAATTAAAAATTTACAATTTTCATTGTGGTATTATTTTCAAAATATAAAGTAACTTTATATTTTGAAAATAATACCACAATGAAAATTGTAAATCTTTTCAAATATTTTCAAAATATGAATTTCAAATCAATAGTGTTACTTATAATATTAATCGTAAGTGGAAAAACGTGGGAATGTACTACACTCCTCTGCATAATCTTCGTAACGCCCCGATACAGGCGTGATGTTACATTTAAGTATCATAAATGTATACGGTATCGTTAAATTGAAACGAAAAGTAAGCTTGCGAACGAAAACTTCGCTTGTTAGTTTAAAAAACTAAGGTATATTTTGAAAAGTCCCATTATAATATAAATATTTGTATACTTTTTTACTTATAAAGTATATTGTTGAAATATACCAATCAAATATTATAATATTTTGCAACTTATCTGTTTAACCTTTTCACTTTTTAGGCGGCGATCAATTTGTTTTATGAATAAATAGGTATAAGCCGTTTGAAAAAATCTTAGGTTTTACCTTGCTGTCACTTGTTCGAATATTATCCTAGCATGTTGACTTAAACCTTCCACATATTAAGAGGGAAAAGTCTATAGATAAAGTTGTTGATGGAACAGGGTGCTGTAATATTTTTCAGGCTTTTCCTAATGAATTGACAGGCACGAGTAGTTTATATAGATGGTAGGTATTCAGTCGATCAAACTACTACCTCTATTCAAATGACGGTAGTATACAGGTGAGGGTAGTATACTTCTATGTATACATTATGTTTGCGGGACAAGATGTCACAGAATAACAAATTCAGTGCTTAAAAAATATATTTATAAAATTCACTAATTACAACTTTGTAAAACAGCACAATCAATATAAAGTCAAGTTCATTAATTACAAACGCACATAATTTAAACCTATCTCGCGAACTTCGGAGTGTTCGTAAATATTTTAAAAGCGTTTCCTCGACATTTTTCCAGGCTAGATAAAGTTCGTTCGTTTTGCGTAGGCAAAAACTTCGTGAAACTCTTGTCGAGTCTGCAACTTTGTTCCGTTGATCTACGACTCCGCCTTTTTCCAGTAAACGAAAGAAAAACTCGAGGGCACCAAACGCGTTTCATATCACGTTTTCTTTTATCTTTTCTTATACTGTTTGCCCGGAGATTTGTTTTAAGTTAAGTTATCTGAGAACGTAATTATGAAACGTAACTTCACGCCTGTTATCCCTGAAGTACGTTTACGTCACACTATATAATTGGCGGTGAGACTATTGCCATACCAAGGACACAATATCCGCACTCCGAACAACTACTAAAAAACCTAATCTAATCTAATACTAAATCTACAAACCGAAGCCTTTTAATAAAGTATAGAATAAACACGTACTTAGGTAACTTTACACGGAGACACAGCGTAAACATAATGTAGGAAAGGTATGAACTATTTTCCAAGACGTACCTTCATTGAGTGGATACTTAGAAACGACTGTATATGTGAACCTCTGTTTATTGTGATCTCGTAATTAATAATCTTTATAGTTAAGAAATAGATGAAACTATTATACTTTTTCGCTTGTAAGCATAGTTATAGAGGAGCGCAAATGTAATGCATATTTAGTCCTGTGAGAGAAAATTTACCGGTTCTCGGACGTTACCTGTTCAAGGAACGTGAAAAGATTACTCTTTGGATCAGTTCCAACCGCTGCCGTTTAGTTCTACTGTGTTGCGGTTGAAGGGATTTTGTTGTTGAAGGAAAAAAATATCGTTTTCTCTTCTATTTTAACTCAACAATTTCTTACAACGTCACTTTCAGCTTTCTTAGTTTCCAATCACTAACTGTTTATTGTGTTTAACTTTTGCTTTTGACAAATTATTTATATATTTAATATTCCTTCCAACATAATGGACCTAGTTTGAAGAATGTTACAGAAAGTTTGTACATCATGTTTTAATAAGATGTAGATATCACGAAAGATTAAAGGAACATGTCTCATCCACGGTACCGACCGTAAGGTCGCTGCCCATGGGTTCATCAATCTGTATTTGTCGGTCACATGGATTGAAGTAAACAACCCCGCTAATCCGAATGCTATCCTCCAATAATCCTTAACTGACATTTATAAATCACACATAACGTAATAAAGTTCTGTTATGTATTTACGACAAGATTTCCTCTCGTTACTAAATATCCTCTATTCAAACTATACGGACTGCGGAACATGCATCACGAACACTGTATTTTTCCAGTTTCATCCGTAATTCCGTGCCGTCGGTATATTGTTCCCGTACCATTGTTTAAAATTTAATGCCACGTTTAATGTAGGTTCATTTACAGCTCACTAGCTCATGTATCCGGAATTATTTTTTTTATTCCTACTTATTCAACTTGCCAAATGTATGTTCGCAGGAAGTGTCTGCAGGAATTATACTATCTTGTGCTTTTTTGGACAAAATGTTTTTAAAAACATCTTCATTATTAAATATTGGGGTCGACAGAGATGTAAGAGTTTCATCCTTTTTCAAAGGCATTTTTACACTTCGGCAATCGTAATCGAGCAACCCATTGGGTATCAACTCATTTGAAACCAGCCTTGATTGGGACAGTGTTAATGATTGATTTTCAAGCAGAAATGTGTTTGGACCAATGATCATAAAATCGTATGTAGGCCATAGGTTTGCTGGACACTTTGCAATTTTAAAATAAAAATCCAACATGGTTTTACATAAAATGTTTTAGTAGCTAAAAATATACTTCTTAAATTATGTAATTTTTATATTGTTGGTCGTTTTGGTTGCAAGTGCTTCTGTCAAACGGGAGGTCCTGGGTTCGATTCCCGGGTCGGGAACTACTAAATTTTCTAATTTAGATTTTCTAGTAGTGGCTCGGAGTCTGGATATGTGCCCGATATGGCAATAGGACAATGGAATTGTATCGTTATAAAAAGTATACGAAAAATATTTATATGTGAGAATTTCATAAAAAGATTTAAAAAAAATGTTAAACGGCACATGACATCTACCACTACTGTTTATGAGAATGGCTTTAACCCTTGTTATTCTCACAGGGAACCTGTATTCAACAGTGGAACGACTAATTAGGTCGATGTTTTCAATAATAATTAGGTACTTATGTAATACATATTATCGTTCATTACTCTCGTCACTTCAAACTCACGGCAATAACACACGAATTGCTATACCCGTAGTAATGCCATTAAGCCAAAAATTTACTGGTGAATGTTTCGGGAGTGTTACACATTATTATGTATGTACCGGCTTGAATCACGTTTGCTTTCTTTCGACGTGAGCTCGCTGCAACAGTCGGGAGCTCATGAAGAGCGATCTCGTATAGGCCCGAAGTAATCGGGCCATCCCCAAAAAACAATCGTTGGGTAACCTACTTACATTCAAATTATTCTTTGTGCTTGTTCTCGGTAATTTATTTATCCTGTTAGAAACGACAGAGAGCTTTATACTTAAAAGTTGTTTCGCAGTGTATAACATTAAATCCTTGCGTTCAACTAAGACAGTAAGTGAAAAGTTCGAAGAAACCTTTAATTTTATTTATGTATGTTGCCTTAATTAGAAGTTAGTATATTATTTTCTAATTAATTAGCTTTATCAGAGAAATGTTAGATAGCTAAACAGAGCTACGTTTATTTTTAATTAATTAGACCGTCTCAGCACTCATGTTTCCGATTCGCATTCCCTAAAGGGCGTGGCTTTTTAATTGAAAGATCTGGTCGTGCCTATTTATTTGCATTCAGTTACAATTAAAATCTCCAATACTCGTGTAAGCCCAGGGGTTAATAATTTGATTCATTTTCTCTTATTCCGCCTTGGAATCACAAACGGTTGAACGGTGCTTTTTAATTGGATGTTTCGATTAAAACAAATCTATTTTGTAGAAAATAATTAGGTAAGTATAGTAGGTAGTAGTTAAAAATTAACAACAATGTCATGGTATCACATTGTTTAAATAAATAGTAATTTAGGGTCATTACTTTCATGACTGCCTCGTTGGTAGTGTTGGTTGCCATCGCGACTGCCGCTTGGGAGGTCCTGGGTTTAATCATCCGGGTTGGGCGTTATTGGATTTTTCTGACATATTTTTTAGTAGTGACTCGGAATCTGGATATGTGCCCCGTCTATGGCATTAGACTCATTAGCTAGTCCATAGTGGGACGTAAAGGTAACTGGTATAAGGTGTTATGTTAATTAAATGAAAGAAATAAGAAAAAAAAACCTAACATCACTACTCTAATCCCCGAAGAGGTAGGCGGAGGAGTGTAGTACACTCCCATGTTTCACCAGTTACGTCCCTCTTAGGGATTGCAATCCCGCAACGTATTCAATTCCGCGGGATCTATATGCGGGGTCCCTCAATCCCGCGTGGGATCCCGCGGGATCCCGCATTTTTTATATTATGTTTAAAATTGAATTAAAACTACAGGTTTTCTTAAGAAATCAACAAATCAACTTGGTCGTACTTTTTCGAATTTTGCAAATAACTGAAAACTCTTGTCAAGGCAGTGTGATCTTATTGAATACGTTCATGAAGACTTTGTGACAACTGGTTACTTGACATCGTGGGTTGTCGTTGCCATTTATCCGAAATAAATCGAAATATTGTGTCCGCAGTTAATAGCGTAGACTCTCGCCTACAAAGCGCCCCAACTCCCAATTCAAAAGGCTGTAAGTTGGCAATGAGATCATTAATTTTCAACCACTCATTATCGCTGAATTTAATCTCAGATTCAATATAGATTAATGATTTATCGATACAATTCTTCAAACTGTGAAATCGTTCTAACATTCTAAAATACTATTCCAGCTAGTGCAGATAATGCCAATTCTTTTTAGGGCCTTCTTGTTCCTTCACATATTTTAATAGTTTTAGCGCCAATTTTCAAATTTTCGGGATCCGTGGATCCGCGTTTTTAAGACGCGAGATCCAGCAGACTAATAAATGCGTCGGGATCCCGCGAAAAGCGGTCATCACTAGAAAATCTAAATTAGAAAAATCTAATGAGCCAGGCCACCTTGACATATTAAAAAAATATATAATGAGGTAGTTCTAGTGTCTGTTTAATATGCAAGGAAATTATGCGAATACGTTCAGACAGGGGTGAAATCCAACAAGATGTCATCATCAGCCTATTTTTGTTCACTGCTGGACATAAGTCTCTCCAGTAGCACGCCACTGAGCTCGATCGTCAGCTCTTTGCGTCCAACCACTGCCAGCCACTGCGTATATCATCACTCCACCTAGCCGGAGGGCGCCCTACGCTACGTGTGCCAAGGCGAATTATTTCTGGACCATTTAATTTATTTACTGTAATATTATGTACTTGGCGTTGTTTTAAATAAAACTGACTTTAATCTGGCACCTAACGTTCGATAATAATTTCAACAAGAATATAGTGAATTCCATACATGCACTTAATTTTAAATTACCTACTGTATTTACTTCACAAATTTCAAAATATGCAATAACATAGCGTTTCTTACGCAATATGTATTCCTTAAAGAATAAGTCTGCACAGTAATGAGGTCAATTATGGGGCTTTGATACCGTGGCTGTAAAAGTGATTTTCTTGTTCCATCCACAACTTGTTACGACTTCACGAGAACCCCCTTATCCCCAATTCCAAGCTAAAATAAGCATTGTTTGATTATTTTTGCTTTTTGTTTAATGTTCTTAGTTGTATTTTTAAGCATTGAATCACTTTTAAGATGCATTCAATAATTAAAGACCTTTTGATAATTTTGTAGAAACACTGACATTTTCCGACTATCATCATTGTATGTAAGTAGCTCGATGAGCCCTGTGATACTGATTTCATTTACAATCATAAAACGATTCCAGAGAAAATTCGTTTACACATCTATGTATATTACTCGTCGTAGATCACAATAAAAAATATGCTTTTGCCTTTATTCAAACTCGACGATTCTTTTTGTAATATAATTATTTAAATTTAGTTGAATTTCGGCTACATACCACTAATTCGAATTATCTGGATTCGGTGCAGCCTAAGTACATTCTAATTAATAGAAAATAAAGTTCACAGCCTCGATATTGATCTTAACGAATACCGATACAACATTGCATTAAAAAGCTGATCTACAAATATTTTTCACACTATTTAAAAGCACAATTGTTAAATAAGACTGAATCCTGAATTGAGGTCAATGATTCGCTCTCATACAAGTCACTACTCCAGGTAAAGTAACTTCACGCCTTTAATCCCCGAAGAGGTAGGCAGAGGTATGTCGAACGTTCCCACGTTTCACCAGTTACTTTTAAGTCCCACGATGGAATAGGTGGTGAGCCTATTGCCATATACCGGGC
>DWFO01000546.1:0-19754 GCA_018246595.1 Mimoniades nurscia nurscia
CCACTGTTTCGGAAAATGTTTCGCTATGGAAACGAAGCGGCGAAAGATAGTCCATGGGTGTGCTACTGCATCTTTTAATATAAACACTTATGTTAAAATATTAACTTATTTATTGTCGAGTTAGAATTACAGGACACCACACCAAGCATGTTTATCATCATGTAGTCATTTACCTTGTAAACCTAGACTTTTTTACAAAGATTTGTTTTAAAGCTAGGAAAGTTAGCAGTGGTGGTATAGTGGTTTGAAATTCGACCTCTCACTCCGGGAGACCGGGTTCAAATTCTAGCGCGCACCTCTTAAAAATGTGCTTTTTAAATTTAAATATCACTTGCTATAACGGCGAAGGAAAACATCGTGAGGAAACCAGCACACCTTAGAGTTTAAATTGTTCTCTAAGGCGTGTGAAGTCTGCCAACCTGCATTTGACCAGCGTGGCAGCCTATGGCCTTAACCCGCTCATTCTAAGAGAAAACCAATGTTCCAACAGTGGAACGATAAAGGGGTCGTAAAAAAAATGTTTCAATAATGAATAAAAACTTTTCATATGAAACATTATAGATTATTTACAATTATTATATACATTGTGTATATATATATTGTTACAATAAATTAAAATTCTTCTCACCCGGCAAACTCGAATCCAATGTCCTTCATCTTGTTGCGTTCGTCAACAGTCAAGTGTGAATGCAACTTGTCGTAGGAGTCCAACCTCTCGAAAGGCGTTATGTTGTATTTTTCTACGTTTTCGTTGGAAAATTTCAGGTGTTTTCTGTGGCGACCTCTTAAATAACAAAAACCCGTTCAATTTTGATATCACAGATTTAGAGTTAGTGCTAAGATAAATGTGGTGGTAAAAACGTAGTAATTATAACGTAACATAGGTAACATCACGCCTGTAAGACCCGAAGCGCTAGGCGGTTGAATGTAGTACATTTCCAATTTGCAACGGTTAGGGTACGTTTACGTTCCACCATGGGATAGGTGGTGAGTCTGTTGCTATACAATGGACACAAATGCAGACAAGGGTTTACTACTAAAAATTTTAATTAGAAAATCTAAGTGAGAACCAAACCCGGGATTCGAACGCAGGACTGCTCGACGAGCAGACGCGCTCGTAGCCTTACAACCAACGAGGCAGGAAACGAGGAACCTACAAAACTATATTAATTGCATGTGTCTAAAACAAGCGGAGGCTACTTTTCAATGCTGTCTTCTCTTTAAACGTAACGTCACGCCTGCAATCTCCGAAGTGGTAGACAGAGGAATGGAGGAGGCACTCCCACGTGTCACCAGTTACGTTCTTGTGCCACTGTAGATTAGGTAGTGGCTCTATTGCCATATGCCAGGTACATATCGAGACTCCGGGTCGCTACAACAATAATATGTTGAAAATATCCAATTGTGTCCGAACCGGGATTTGAAACGAGGATCCCTCTACTTGCAACCAATACGACTAACGGGACAATATCTAATTCAAATAAAAAAGAAAACTCGCCTCTTACCTGAGATACCTGGACGCGTCTTTAATCACACCGTCGTCTGTGTCATTCAGATTGAGCACTTCCTTAACCTTTTCCCATATTTTGGCCGTATAATAGATATGAATGTTTTCTGATATTGTGCCCAGATTTTTCTTGACATCTTCTAACTGTGATAAGAGTAAAGATTACTTTAATGGTTCGAGGCTGAGATACCAACTAGGGGTTTTCGCTTCAGTGTGAGATGACAGCAGTAGCCGTCAGTAAAATGGTAAAGCTTACAGAAAGCCATAAAGTCGGCATAAACGTGCTGCATAGCACAGACAACGCTTCCCAAGTAGATCTCATATTAGGTATAGTCAGTATTTGTAAATTAGCTGAAGATTTCACGTTTTCAATCAATACAAAATTGTTGACAAAATTCTCAAACATGCTAATATAATACAAGACATCTTTTTCGTAAAAATATCCCACGTCTTGTAATATAATTAATCAACAGCAAAGACAATTTCTGTGGTATTAATTAATCACAGGAAAAATATTAATGATAACCATTGCTATCTACAGAGCTTCAGGATTTGTATGTTCTTCAAGCACCGACATACAATCCTTCTGTTCGGGGAGGTGTTTGCAAAATATGTGCTGTAAGAATTTTTGATTTATCATTAAATGTTTGCTTAATAAGAACAGTTATTTCACTGGCTGATGGGGAAATCAGAAGTCTTCGAAGCCAGGGTACGTGTAAGAATGCAAAAGATACCTGCCTACTTTAAAAAGAGTTAGTGCAACGTTGCAATAATAATACTAATCGGTACTGATTATTAACTGAACAAACTTTTTCTTGCAATGTCGCCAAATACTCTGGTGTTTTTCTGAATTTCCTCAGAACAGCTGCTAGATCTTCTCCATACAATTTCTGTGCTTCCGCTTCGATGTCGTATTTTCTGCTGGTCACATTGTTGACACCTTGCAAGCAATTTTAATATACCGATATAAGGAGCGTAGAGGAACCGTATGGGGGAGTACAAACGTGTACAAAGTTGAACTAATTAGCTTTTCCTCCGCCACGCAGAATAATTGTAAAATTCAAAACGCCTATTTCAACTAATAATTATACATTAAAATGTCCGCAAACTTCGTTATTTGTGTCTTGATTTTTAATTTGTAATTTAGTATCAGAACTATTATAATACAATGATACAGTAAATGAAAGAGATAAAAAAATCAGACCCATACCCAATATCCAGCAAAAAACCACAACCAAAGTGTGTATTGTAAAATTCATTTCTGTATTTGTGTAATCCTTTTAAAAATTTTATACACTTCATCAAATTTATTATTATACATTCACATAAAGAATTCAATAAAACACACTGAGTATGAACTGTGGGGATCGGAGTACTCACTATAATAGAGTTTATGCACACGATATTATGTGCGATTTAACGACGGGTTTTTATATGTTCTGTTATATATTTTGTAAGTGTAAAGGCATATCGGCAGTTGAGAAGTTAGTTGACAAAAAGCTGTATCAATTACTTAAGTCGAAATCGCATTGTTAATTTACCTAATACAAGGCTTAACACCGTTCGAAGTGGACTGATTTTGAATATTAATACATTGAATATTTAATTTTGAATATTTGATCTGACTTTTTTGTCTATATAGCTTGTATCGATGGAGTGAGTAATGGGGATGGAAATAATAATTTAGATTAATATGATATGGACGCTTTATGAATATACATTTATATGTACTTACATATTAAATTTTAAATATACATCTACATGTAATTTAATATACATTTATATGTACTTTACTATAAAATCATCGTCATTATCAGCCTGTCTCAGTTCTTTCATGGATCGTGACTTCCTGTAATAGGCGCCCCTATGGATCGCGCCCTGTCCTCACCCCAGTCGTCCCCGGGCAGCCTAACTGCATTTGCCGACCCGCGCTCTTCACTCGAGAACTCTTTTACTCCATCAATCCTATTTTCGTCAGCCATGACCAAATGACAGAATATTTTTATGATATAAAAGTTTTTAATTTCATTGTACAACCGTATCTTGTTAATCCACAACACGCACCTGCAAAAATTTTTATTTGTGATAAGGTTTTATAAACCGTGCAGTGTGATATAGAAATAAGACAGCCTTGTTACTGACGAGCTGTTTTTGATGATTGGTTAGATTTGCTACTGTCCTGAGTAAAGCTCGATAATTCTTTGATAAGATTACGTACACAATCAATGCAATATTTGTAAATAACATAACATCACGCCCGTGTTTCCGCAAATGGAAGTGAGAGGAGTCACAAGTCAGAAGTCAGAGGAGTGCAGTACCTACTCCCATTGTCCTGAAATCCAGATCCCGAGCCACTACCTACCGAGAAATTCAATTTACAAGAACTAAATAATTCTTTGTCCGCCCCGGGGAACGAACGCAGAACCTTGTGATTAGCAGTTGCATTTGAAACCACTAGGCCAATGAGACAGAAAACGTAAACCATTAAACATTGGGAAATAATATCATATAAAATGTGTGTATTCTCCAAAATAGCAGTGCGTAGACCATGGTGGATACGGCTTAGGGCCATTAGGGCTTTGCTGTACATAGACTTTCATTAAGCCATCGCCGTAACATGTTAGCTGTTGTTTTATTCAGTGTGGGGTACAAAAACCCAATCAGCAGCTTTGCGAAGTCCACAGCAGGACATAGACTTCCCTCGACACTCTCCACTTTAACGTTACTTGGTTCTTTTGAATGATACGTATAAAAACACAAAACATTGTTGCATTATTACATTTATTTTTTGTCATAAATGCTTTTTTTTCCAACAACAGGAATAGAGGTCCGAAGATACTTATGGTAACTGTCTCTTCCATGTGAATAACTCTCTTTCCTCGGTCTGTAGTCTTCGTATCGTTTCTTAGGAGGCGAATGGTGTTCCTCAGGGCGTTTTTTCGGACCGCTATTCTTACTGAACGAGTTATGTTCACTGACGGCAAACGCTTTAGATAAATCCTTACTTATCAATTGCTTTACTTTAGGAGACTTATCTTTCCGTTCTATGTTTTCAATACTAAAATTGTTTTTATCAGATTTTAGAAATTGTATATTGTTATTGACGTTTTCGTTATCTCTCCTTAATAACAAAATTTCCTTGTCCTCATCTGGGGTACCTGAAACTTAATAAGTTGTAACGTTCATTTTTTATATTCAGAGATTGAAGGTAGTAGAATTCAGTATCCAGGAAATAAATATTGGACAACTCAATCGTCATGCGAGTAAAGCGCAGGATCTATACAGACGAGAAACCTTTATTCGCGAAGATCAGAAATACGCGAAGCACTTGCGAAAACTTGATAGTTGTGTAATGTGGCTGAAGCTCATAAAGAATCAGAACATATTTTCCATGCGAAGAGTCCAGTACACTCACACACAGCACTCACAGTTCCTCGTAAGATTTTGTTGTGATTTTATTTATTTCTAATAATCACTTTGAAGTACTTACCATTAATTCTTTCTATCAGCAAAGATTGACCCCAAGATCATAACACTATACATTAAGTAGTTATACCCTTCAGATTTAAGTACGGAGTAATAACAATCTGATAAACATATATATACTGATTAGATTATCATGTTTCCACTTAATACATCTATGAAATAAATAATCTGCGACCGTTCTTATCATAATACAGCTGGATAGAATTACGATTAATGAATATAATAAATAATTATGATAATTTTATAATGATCATAATAAGTTCGAAGTATATTTATATAGTGGGATGACAAACCGTCTGTTAGTCAGTTGCCAAATGATGAGAATATGTCAGAACATCAGAGAAAGTAAAAATCAAATCCAGGTTCTCCTAAACTGAGGAAAGAGATGATAATAGATAGATATGTTCAATAATGGAATGTTAATAGCTTGCTACTGATAATAATTTATTAAATTGCTTACTTTGTGGTAAGATAGCCTAATGTAAAAATATACCAATAAGTTATTATTATTAAAAGACAATCGTAACATCACGCCTCTAATCCCCCAAGAGGTACGCAGGGGAATGTAGTACACTCCCACTATTCACTCGTTACGTTTTCGTCCCACTATGGAATAGGTGGTGAGCCTGTTGCCATTTTTTTTTCTCGACCCTCTTATCGTCCCAATGCTGGAGCATGGGTCTCCTCTCAGAATGGGAGGGGCGAGGCCGTAGCCATACACCGGGCACATTTCCATTCTCCGAGTCACTACTGGAAAGTCGTAATTAGAAAAATCCAATAGCGCCCGAGCTGTTATTTGAAGCCAGGATCACCCGATCAGTAGTCGCGCTTGCAACCAACACGAACAACCAGTCAAACGAGGCAGTCAAAGTAAAGGAGAAAAATATAGCATTGAATCAAACCAAAAAAAAACACCGTGCTGTAATGCCCAAATATACGGATAGACCAAATAGAATACCAGAGCTGATATGGTTATTGCTGACTCAGCTGACTTTCGTACTTATAACATGTCCTTTATTTTGTTATTAGAATACAAAATTATTAATACAACGAATTAAAGTATGAAGCGTTACTTTGCGAAAAACAATTATTAATAATAATAATAAACTAACGTAAGACACTATTTCGTCTCATGTCGCGCAGAACATCTTTCAAACTCCTGGTCATGTCATCAGACTCAGCGGCCGACGTTTCGACGGACGAAGTCGACAAATATGACGTCCTTCTGGTGAAAGAAAGAGACAAAAAGTGTAACATTGTTTTGAATTCGGAATCAACGCAACAGTGCAAGCAAGTACAGATTTGCGTGTATCAGACATCTCTACCATTTTAATTCCTACCCTCTGTCTCTCACTCTCATCTGATCTTCTTCAGCCACGTCTTTTCCCTCCAAAACCAAATAAAGCGTCGAGCAAATATCGTGTAAGTTTTTATTACTATGTACTAGTACTATTTACTATGTACTATCCTCTATATACAATTATCTGTTAAGCCATAATACATTGGATTTCAAGATACGAGTTTCTGTATATTTCATGTTATATATCTTGCCAATGTGACAGCACAGGATATTAGGGGCTTCGAGCTCTATCCAAAGAACCCAAGCCCAAAACCCCTTTAGGGAAGCTTCCGACCATTAAAAGACTGGAATAGACTGATGATAAATAATAATCTGATTGTACTCGGTACTAAAGTCTGCGAAGCCGCAATTAGTGAATGTGGTAAATTGACTTTGACTGAGAACTGTCAACACTTGTAGAACTGTCAACACCTGTAGAACTGTCAACACCTGTAGAACTGTCAACACCTGTAGAACTGTCAACACTTGTAGAACTGTCAACACCTGTAGAACTGTCAACACGTCGGTAAAAAAAGATAACCTTAAAGTATAAACTTACTCAACAGGTCTACTGTTTCCAAACCTATATTCATCTATCACGTCAGGGCTGCTAATATAAATCAGTCTAGGCTTCGAAGCGGAATTTAATGTGTCTTCTCCTTCAAAGCTGTCGGTAGCATCATAATTCTTCTGCAATAAACTCAATATGTCAAGAACTTCATTTCTTGTTCTTCTGTTCCTATGGTGCGTCAGTGGTGGTTTTCCTACTGAAACCAACATTTGGTGATGAATAAATGATTCAATTGTTTTCCGTTTATTCAAATAGCTAAAGGATACCACAGTTCCTGAGCACCCCTACCACGCCTTTATCCTGGCTGGTCAGTGGGAAAGTTCCATCAGTGAATTGATACATGTTGATAATGATAATGATAATACATTTCATATTCTAGAAATTACAAAAAAGTAATGGAAGAAAATGGTTCTGATATGTTGTGAGAATGCCTGATGAAGGAATGACGAAACAGATATACAATGCGAATGTCGATGGACGCAGGTGCCGAGGGTAGGCCAAGACTCGCCTATGTACACCGAGTAAATAAGGTTTTATCTGATGGGTACGTTAGAAGTCTCCGAAACCAGCGTGCACGTATGAAGAGACTTATGTTAGTGGAAGAAGCGCGGTAGATATGTAAGAATAGAGATGTTTAGCACTCTGTGCTCTCGCCCCACCCCGTAAGGGACCTGGCGTGAAGATGTGTATCTATGTACAAAGAAGCAGGCATGCGACCTAAATGTTACTGACTGAGATAAGATGATGGAAGAAGAAACATCGGATATTAAAGCTATTTTTACTTTTCGAATCGTAATCGTATGAATACCTCGATTTTCCAAAACTTTTTTCTCGCTGTCACGCGAGAAAAATATTTTGAGAAGCTCTGCGAGCTGTCGTCGATAGTTCGCATCATTTATAAGATTATCTTCCGGATTTAACCCGCGGATACTTGTCGAACTTGGTATAAATGACAAAACTGGAAATGAAAATAAAACATTTTTATCAATAATGTAAGTTCACGCTTGCAATCCCCGAAGCGGTAGACAGAGGAGAGTTGTGCAGTGCCACATTTCGCCAATTACAATTCAGTTCCATCGTGGAACAGTAGCTGGGCCTATTCCTGAATCCGAGCCACTATTAGACATTTTTACTAGAAATTCTAGTTAGAAAATCCAATAGATCCCGACCAGCAATTTAAACCCAGGATCATAATGGGTAATAATCGTAATGTATTAATGATAATTAATAAAAATGTTAAAAGAGTGAGTCGGTATAGTGTTTGCAAGGGCGACTGGTGTGGAAGAGGTCCTCGCTTCGATCCCGGGTCGGGTAAATTATTATTGTCTTAAAAAAAAACGTAACTTCACGCCTGTAATCCCCGAAGGGGTAGGCCTCTGCCTACCCCTTCGGGGATTCCTCTGAATGCAGAACACTCCCACGTTTCACCGGTTATGTTTACGTCCCACTATGGAATAGGTGGTGAGCTTATTGCCATGCATCGGGCACATATCCAGACTCCGAACCACTACTAGAAAATCTAAATTAGAATTTTTTTGTAGTTAACGACCCGAGAATCGAACCCGGGACCTCCCGATCGGCAGTCGCACTTGCAACCAACACGACCAACGAGGCAGTTAAAATAATATTAAATGAAATGAAATATTTAACAGTCAATGATACATCACAACATTCAGTTTTGCGGAGTATTTAATTCACTTTATTATTTATCTGTTGTGCTAAATACTAATTACCTTCCTTAAATGTTATTACTTTTAGCTACTACGTCAGCTGTCACTAGAGCCATAAGTATTAAGAACGGTTTGAATATATTCATTTATAAGTAATGTTAATATATTAGTTGTCTTTTGTTAATATTGTCATTATGACTATTATTGTTATTACTTTAACATGGAGCCTTCGTGGCTCTAATGCGATTATCCGCAGGTACCAATTATTAAACTTCGTGAGAGGATTTGAAGGTAGTTTACAAACGTTATGTGGGTTGGCCCGTAATTCATATCTCTGCTAATCCGCATTTTGTTTACGTATAGACTATGCTTATTTTAGGTTACGCAATTGCGAAACAGACCCGTGACCAACATTAGACCGCTAAAAGGGTTACAATATATCAATGTCTACATCAGTAAGGCTATGAGTTCTGGAATATTGTAACCTATATTTATATCTGCCGCTCGTCAGCCGCGATTTTTCTGTTCCAGTTATTCGATTTCAGTTCCAGTTATAATATTTTCAAACAAATATTCATTTTGGCGCGCAGGTAAAACCGAACATTTGTAAATATGTCGCCTCATGGTTAACGTTTTTTGGTGTACCTATCCTCTAAAACTTCGAGTCGCTGCTATTTTGTAACTATATTAGTTTAAATTGTAGTCATCTTTGAAAGTAGCCGAATTTGGTGGCTTCAATGATTTTTGTCATCTTTGTTATTACACTTTAAAAACTGTATCTTCCATCGCTATCAAGTTTTATTAACGTTTTTTTTATATCGGTGTCTGATGGTTAGCAGTATTGTGAATAAAAAGAGAGAATAGTCTCGCTTTAGAATTCAGGCAGTTTAAGTAGAACTATATTGTTAATAAGGGCATGGTATGTGCTATATACCGATAATATCAGTACTATAATCCCTGAAGAGGTAGCCAGAGGAATGTAGTACACTTCTACGATACAACAGTTACATTTAGGTCACACTATGGAATTAGTGGTGAGTCTATTGCCATAAGCCGGGCACATATCCGGACTCCGAGCCACTAATAGAAAATCAAAGTAACAAAGATATAGAATTTACTGTTTAATGACACTTTTCGTTTCACCAGAGTTAAAAAGGATTTAATAAATAAATTATATGCACCAGCGATTTGAAAAATGTTATAGGTTACCTTTTTTTAGATCTTCGTAAAAGTGGAATACGATTTAAGACGTTATTATTATAGCTACTGTCATTATTCAGTCATTACATTTTGAACAGTTGTATTGATGTAATATTTTATTGATATTTCAATAGCAATGATGCCATATATTGTTGTGTTATTTGACATATTCCATTTTGTGCGCCGACAACCAAATCACAGACAGGCCGTTTAATGTGCTCTCATTATGCATGACGGGTGCGAGCCTTGCCAGCAAGTGCGGCCAAGTCAAACATGTCGGTTACAGTCGACATGACAGGTTATCCTACACGTACGTAATTATGCGATGTATTATGTAGTCCATGCCATTGTAGTTTCATTATGTCTCATCACCTAGAGATGGTGATACATATCGTGCCACTGTTGTGCATGTGTACATAGAACATAATATATAGGCATGGTGCAATAGCACACAGTATTTCTAACCCCGTCTCAACGATGGTACTACTTGGGTATACGAACAGAAATAACAGCAGTTATAGCGTAGTGCTTTGAAATTCAGCCTCTCCGAAGGGTTAAAATTCCGGCGCGCACCTTGTTACTAAATGTGCGTTTTAAGATTTAATATCACATGCTAAAATGGCGAATGAAAACATCGCGAGGAAACCTGCGCATAATTTAGATTTCATAAAAAAAATACTTTAAAGGCGTGTAAAATCTGACAACCCGCATTGGGAGATCATGGCAAGACTGTACTTATCTAAATTCTCTCATTCTAAAAGGAGAAACGTGTTCCAACAGTTCCAACGAAACAGTAAACAGTAATGGGGGATAGCAGCAGAAAAAACCCATGTATGTAATACTTATATGTATACGACATATATATTTGATATAATTGACTGCCTCGTTGGTCGTGTTTGTTGCGAGTGCGACTGCCGATCGGGAGGTCCCGGGTTCGATTCCTGTGTCGAACACTACAAAATTTTCTAATTTAGTTTTTCTAGTAGTGGTTCGGAGTCTGGAGATGTGCCCGATGCATGGCAATAGGCTCACCACCTGTTCCATAGTGGGACATAAACCTAACCGGTGAAACGTGGGAGTGTTCTGCATTCCTCTTCGGGGATTACAGGCGTGAAGTTACGTTTTTATTCTATTATATTTATTCTTAGTATACTGAGCTGGATTGTGTCAATTGTTTATATTTTTATTATTGTCTTACATTTTATACAAATATGTACAGAGTCACACTAATGGCATTATTTCCCAGTCAACCCTGAATGATGAAGAGAACGTCTGGCAGGTGCATATGTAATGGTATTGGCTCCAACGCTGTCATCACTGCCCTCTTAGATCGAAGCTCCTCTCAGACTGACGTTAGGTTTCACACGCCTTGATAGCTCTAAGGTGTGCAAGTTCCCTCTCGATGTTTTTCCCCATCGTACTGCAAATATTTATTTTCTTTTATTACTTGTAGGTACTCTTACCATAATTATCTCCGTTTTCCATTACATATCTCCGAGCGGACGCTCGTTCGCAATGTCAGCAGGCAATCTTCAGTTTGGACAGCGAGACGAAGCTTTTATACCATCGTATCGCGTATGCAAATGACATCACGATGTATGTACTTACCTAACGAAATGAATTTTAACCCCACAATATCCCTGTATTCCTGTATAATTGTTCGGCGTGATGTTCGTATTATTTTAAAACCTTGTATCCAAGCTAATAACTGGATACTGTGAAATTACCGAAGCTATAATTAATTAATACAAATTCTATAAACTTCAAGTCACGTTTAATATGCTCAGACGTTACTAGAAATTCCGTAATGAGCGGGAATTCGTGAAAACGGGAACAAGTACCAAGTACGAAAATACGAAAACGAAAACGCTACAAAAAATGACGCTCATTGGGAGAGTTTTATGTGCATCAGTGGACTGATAAAGATTGATGATGATGAGTTTATGAACAGTTAAATCTGATGAATACCACCATACATGCGTGTCATGCGTTAGTATTGCAAAGTTATTATTCAAAACCTCTCTCTCGCGTGATATTTTGTCACACATTCGTAGAAAATCATCGGTGACTTTCATCTTTTCCTAGTCGGATCAGTACCATGCCAAGTTACGATAGGTACCTACTATTTTTATTTGTATTTATTTTTCTTTTTCAAGACATTAATATCGTAGTTCGACTGTTGAACACAGGGATGGGGGCTCCTTTCAGTTTTTTTTCCACTGTTACATCATGAGACATTAATTATTGTTACCTACGCATCTACCTACCGTCTACCTTTAACTCCTAGTAGTTAAACCTTGATCAATTCACCAAAGGATCTATATTCTAGAAACATTGATTTTGCAACTTAGGTACTTAAGCCGAATAAATGAACATATTTTTAACAAAAATGTTTACAACAACTTTAATTAATGCTGAAGAGGCAAAACATGTTTGTTGGAACGGTTGTTTAAAAATCCATAGTTTCTGTACCTATACCCTTAAGAAGCATAGGCGTGACGATATGTGTGTAAATTTCATCCTTATTAACATAAGGACTTACACACAAGAGTCGGACGGCAACGGATGTTAGTGTGCTTTTGAAGTCATTATCTATGACACTTGACGGAGCTGCAATTAATGAAGATAATTAATTTACCATTTCGTTTTATCACGATCGCTAATTGATTGAATCGTTAATTATAATTTTATCATTTGTAATTATAATTTCTTTGCCCGACAAAGCCAGTTAAAAGGGTAGATTTTAAGTATATTCTGAATGTGATTATCGCAATTATTTCAGACTAATAACTATAATCAAATATTATGCTTGAATTTAAATTGTAACTTTTTTTAGACTATGACAAGATTCTTTTTTATTTCACGATTTGTGCACCAAACTCCATCACCTCAGCATATCATTAAGAATTCCTACTATAACATTAAACACACATACATATTTATACGTATGTATATTATTTATTTAATCGTATTTTTGCTTTTCGGCTTATTACCAAGTACTATATTATATCTGTCTATAAATATTTGAAAATAAGCTTAATACTAGCTAGTTACCTAAATAATTCGATAATGCAAAGTATTCGTCCGATGTTCGTAGCGAGCAGTGCGCCGGGGAAGTCCCTAAACCGAATGTCACAGTGTATCTAAAACATGCAGTTCTTGGTTATTTTCAAATAAACAATGAGACATAATTATAGTGTAACCCGGTCAGAGAGTTGTACGTGTAAATCTTCATTTTTCCTCATAGTAATTAGTTGAAGTCATGATTTATTCGTTTCTGAATCGAATACAATGGATTTCTTTTCCAGATATATCACGATATTCAACCGTATAATGTCTATTATCATTTACAATTTCATTAATTAACTTATCTTTTATTTAGATTACAATGTAGCCAATTAGTTTAATGAAGAAATGATTGTAATAGCGAATTAATTGCAAAGTAGGCATTCAATGGTTGAAGGCTTGCTTCTTTAATTATTTAGGTAAATATAATATGTCACTGTAATTATCATTATCAACCCATTTTTATACCCTTTTTTATACACTCATAGTGCTAGTTTGTAGACTTCAGACGCCACGAAGAATATAGAATTTTACGGAGAATGGACTTTCTCGCAATATTTTTCTTAACCTCTATAGCCAGTGATAATCTTAAAATCGCGTTATACTTTTTTATAATTATAGATGTCTTCTCGTATTTGAACACAAACCTCTGAATTTGCCTTCTATGCAAAAATAATAAATATTTGCAACTTAATACAAATGTCAAAGTCGTAAGCGTACAACAGACTTTGAAAGCTTTTGAAAACTAATTTGTGTCTTAGAGTGGATTTCTCCTTATACAAATACAGTTTAGCCATCCGCACTTTACCAGTCCCAGTGATAAAGCCGTAACCCTTCTCGTTCTGAAAAAGAGACCTCTGTAGAATAGTGAAATTATAACTCACTGGTGATTCTAAAATTCTAAAATCTGAAAGATTCTAAAATCCTAGTCAAGTAAAACACATGTAGCTGTCCTTTGATCTACGCGTACATAATTTTTTATTTTCTGTCTTGCGTCATACAAAGATCATTATTTATAGTACCTTTTTATAACACTATGTAAGTGAGAATGGTATGCAGTGTTTCACGGTGATTAAGTTAGGAAACCCTCTGTGAATTCGCACTGAGCATTGTTGTTGGCTAGGCGTCAAGACATCATCATCTGACAAGATTTCAGTGCGAGCGATATTGGCTAATGAAAGGACTCGGGGATTTTTTTAGGGAGGGATTTATGTGAGTGTGCGAAAAGAGGGGAAGGGGAATCACAGAATCATTTTAAATTTCGTCAGATTCAATTTTCCATTACGTAGACAATTGATTCTGTCGTAATTTGACTCCGAGATTCTGCATTGTTTCTACATTTTCTTGTGTCAATGTTGTTTTTAAAAACTAAGATTATTAATAGAATTTAAAACAAAAGGTTGTATAAACGCATTTTATTCTAATATGTTCAATTCAGAAGAACTTTTACAATCATTTAGTTGCGATTTCAAATATCTATACGTACTTAGAATGTGGACCCGTTTAGATACTAATTATATTACCTACTATGTAAATGTTTTGTGTAAAAAGTAAGTACCTAATGTTCTTGATTATGCCTTGACAAAGGTTACGTACCTACTTACAATATTTTATTTAGGATTTTAAACTATCAGCTAATAGAAAAACGATAATTTCCATTACTAACAAAAACCGTTAAATTCTTGTATGGATGTATTCTTAGAATTAAATTATTTTATTACTTAAATTAATATTTCATGATATATTAATATGAAGTATAAGGACGTCTATAATTCATTCTTATTTGTTTAATGGCATTTTCATGACATCTTTAATTGATCATAACTGTACATTATGTCCAACTTATGATGACATGATGGCATGATTCTTTCGGGATACGAATATGTCCTAAGGGCGTATTAATAAGTTCCCGCCCCCAATGATGTAATGTAAGTAATGGCTATGAGTCTTTTTTTCTTGCCTGTTGTATGGCAATAGACTCACTTCTTATTCCATGGTGGAACGTAAACGTAACTGGTGAAACATGGTAGTACTTCCTCGGGGATTAGAGACGTGATGTTACGTTGATGACATAAGCCCATTGACATAGGCGACAACGATTTAGGAAATACACGACAAATTATTAAGACAATTACGATTTATGTTCCAACTGAACATTGTATGACTCATTCTGTTTCCAATGACGCAATATAGGAATCTCGACTCGGCCGATCTGAACTTACTAACAATCTTGTCATTAATGATATTCGAGTTCAAAGTGAGAGTAATAATCTAGACTAAATGCGCTTTTAATTCAACATTATAAATTACTTTCAAACTGTTATCTTTATATGTCGTCTAAAGCTAGGGACTTTTCAAACGGTTATTTTCTTATTTAATCTAAACTTGGTAGTCTAAATATGCATATACTGAACTCATTATCTAAAAACATTTTACAAGTACGGCATTGTAGCCTAAAATTTAAACCAACACATAGTCACTAAATTCAAATTATGCTTAAAGGAGATAGAGCATTACAAATTTAATATATTATTCAAGCAACTCGTAGAAATTAATGAACTTCTATTTTACGAGTCTTTATTATAATATCTTTCATTGTTCTTAACAAAGGGTACATATGTATAATGCCAAATGTCTTCTTTCCCATGTAATTATGTACATTAAGGCACTTAGGCACTTAATCTTCTTAAATTTTTAAACTAGGTATGTAAAAAATTATTTAATTGCGCATTAATAATACATAGTGGTGGCGGAGATCTGTAGACAATTTAACGCAATCTTTGCTAATAAATAAGTTGTCTTTTACGCTGTGTTGTATAACGATGTTTAGTATCTTCCTCAATTTGATCTTAAGTGACACACGCATGTAACGTTCAGAAACAAAATGTGACATTGGTACCGTCTTGAATTAATGTTAATGGTACCGCACTGAAGGTACAATTTCCTTGCAGTTAAATATAATAAATAAATTGTGTCGTTTGTATGCGAAACCTATGTATGTACTCGTATGTCATTTAGAAACAAAATGTGACATTCGTGCCGCCTTGAACTAACATTAACTATTATCATATATACATATATACATTTTCTGCAGTTGCAATTTAATGATCGTTTGTTACAAGCATTGTGCGTTGTAGCCATTTCTAATCATCAATATCCTTGTGCAATGGAATAATTACCGAAGCAAACAACCAAATTGGACAGACGTATAGGGCTGCTAATACAGTAATAATAACTACCCTATACGTCATATAGCACTATAGGTACAAAATGTAAAGTAAGATTTATTAATTTTAATTATAATAATAATAACAATATAATCGCATTTATTTGGCACTTGATACTCTCTGGCTACCTCGTAAGGGGTCTGGCATAAAGATGTATATGTATGTATATTTCCATACTTTACATACACAATACACGTTAAATTTGTAACCCCATTTTTGGCTTCGAGGGCTCAAAACAAACTTTCACTTTCTTTAAATTTGGCAACCCTATTCAAATCGCACGTACCTGCTAGCAGCCAATTGGGTAACAAGTAACAAGCATCAAAGATCAAGTACACACCAAGGCCACAGTCATCGTGTATCACTTTTAACGTCCATCATCAAAGCCACAAGGTCGACGAGATCGCAACAAAAAGAGCACTCAAATGCGTATATTTTTTATTAGTCACGATTACGTCGTTTGAAAAAAAGTTAATTGAGATCCTCATAACAAAATGTGATTTTCAGGATGTTATTAGACGTAATTGTGTGTACATGCTCTTTAAAATTGTCGGATTATTAGTATTAGTAAAAGATATGAGTAGATATAGCATGATATGTCTCCGTATATCAAGACATATTGTTGGGCAGGTAATTACTGCAAATAAATGTATGTACTATAGCATAGCAACGTCCGTATGTGACAACCTCTATGTGTAGTTTCCTCAGCATGATGATAGAGCTATATGACACTCGATGCTGTTAGCCAACCCCATAAAGGACTTACCTTGACGGTGTTATAGTGAAAGACGAATGTAAGTCCATGTGAAGATTGTGATAACTACATAATTACATATAGAATTGTTGCTCGATGCCTATTTCTGCCAGGCAATGTGTTTAGGGAGTGAAACAAAATACCTAATAATAGGGTTAGGGAGTACATCACATACAGAGAACAGTTCCTCCTAGTGTACTACAAGTTTTAACATTACTATATGCAGTATTAAGGATCGTTCACACTACTGTATTTTCGACACGTACATATACATATGTGCTTATTTTTCCACCTGCTTTGAAGCGTATACACTATACATTATATGAGCGTTTGTGCCTACACTCTTTTCGAAAAAGCGTAGGGGCAGCTGCTACGCTCGTATACGCCCGATCTAACTACGACCCTTCCGCTCGCACCGCGAGGCAGACAAGAAACGAGCGCTTACGCCCGAAGTACAACGCGCTATATCACGCGCGTGTCACGACGAGCGTAATGCGCGCCGAAAACACGCTAGTCTGAAAGAGCCCTTATATTATTTTTGAATTTTTTTGCCCGTTGTATGGCAATAGACTCCAGCCATGAGCGTCTAACAAAAACATTACTGGTGAAAAGTACTAAAATCAATACATAGAAATACATGTATTACAGAGAATTGTAGCACATTCCTACGATTCCCCAGTTATGTTATACATAAGTCTGACCATGAAATAGGGGGGAGTTAAAACACTTCTTTGACAATAAGCAAATATTCTTACTTATATATTTGCTTCACATAAAGAGCTTTATGGAGTTCACTATAAAAACTTCGGAATTAATCATAAAAATAGAGTAACAATTGCCCGCTGATCTTGCAGACAGAATGAAGGCTATTGTCGTGTATTGTAGGTGAAGTCGGTGAAAATGTCACGCGCAGTCACAAAGGTGCGCGCGCACCCGCAGGTCGCTGCAAAGGTCATCTTTGTTTCTGTGTATTTCGCTCTGTTCCAGATTGTCAGAGGAACAAAAGGGATTTCTGCGTTAGTACTTAATTATTTTTATTAACAAATGTTTCGTTGATTACATTTACATTTTATCGGGAATTACAGGCGTGCTATTACGTTTTTTTTTGACATTGTGTTTAATTGATAAGCGAATGACAAGTGTAAATGTATATTTATAATACTGATGCTTAAAAAATACCATGTAAGGAATGCATTCTTTAATTAATAATGAGTAGTAATAAAATTGTAGGAATACTCATGCGCAATGTAATTTGAATGAATGCTAAGAACTTTTTTCAATCGAAAGAAATTAGCAACAGAGATAGAGAAGTAGCAAGAAATCGCTACACAACGATATCCAATAGGACTGTAGGTATAGGACTATTAATGTCTGTTAATACAGTTAGTATTAGAAGTTAAAATACATTTTTTCTAGTTATTGTTAATGTTTTTGTTATTGTTTTTTTTGTTATTGATAATTTTTTGCTATTGTTTTTTTGTTATTGAATTTTTTTTTGTTATTATTAATTTCTTGGTTTTTGTTAATTTATGAATTTAACCTAGTTGTTGATATTAGGTATTATCGTCGTATGCTTTTACCGACAGAGTAAAACACAACACTTTAAAGGCTTGGAAAAAATAAATATAGGGAACATAGATATTAAAAATGAAATTATGGAACCATTTTTTTTATGCAGATTGATCCATATTTAGGTCAACGGACCTTGCTAACTGAATGTAATGGAAACATAACATCACGTCTACCTAACCCCCGAAGAAGTAGACAGAGGAGTGTAGTACACTCACTAGTTAAGTGTAATGTTAAAATTAAATATTTATTTTAACGTACCTACAATGTTGTCTAAGAATCACAGTGGTTTAAACAAGAAAACGGTTCTGTACAAGATCAGTGGAATCCTTACTCATACACAGATACGTACATATCAAACAATAATTAGACAAATAGGTCAGAAAGTGGCTGATGAAAGAGTCAGAAGTATCCAAAGTAGGAGAAGCACGTGCGGTTTGTAAGTACAGAGATATTAACTTATCAGTTAGGGTGATGGACTAAGGGTAGGTATAATATTTATAAATCTTTCTCGCAATAGATTGGCATAATATTTTACCTAAAAAAAATACGTTGATATTTAAAGCTGAAGCTAAATAAAAACTCATTATAGGCTCGTAATCTTTAACCTCTGATGATTCAACCAAAGTGATTGGCCATAAACCAGTTTTATTATGAATACAGATAAATTGTTATAAAGTATCTCTATATAGTTAATGTTCAATCCTGCCCATTCACTTAACTATAGTTTATTATAATCTTAAATAGATCAACGTTGGTTAATTGATGTCATTAATTCTCAAGTTTGTTATCATTGCGATTATAATCATGTTCACCATAAGTTTTCATCCTTTCTCAGTTAAACGCGAGTCTCTTTTCAGGATGAGATGCGTAAGGTCAGGATCTGTCAAGCTGTTCTAAATTTAAACTAGCGCACAGGCAGACGGACCACCTGTTAGTATGCGGTCGTCGGAGTCTATGGGCATTTACTGTTCTAATACGGGTTGGTAGAACGCATTCGGCTTCGATGAAATTTCAGGGAACTTAGAAACGCGTAGGTATCCTCACAATGTTTACCTTCACAACCGCAACTTGCGATATTTAATATTGTCAAATGTAAAATCCGTTTTCCTGTTTGCAATAAAGTTAGGCATAATCATCGGGCATTATCAATTACCAAGAAGATAATAAATACCCACTATGTCATTGGGCATAGTTAAATAGTGACTGCCTCGTTGGTCGAGTTGGTTGCAAGTGCGACTGCCGAACGGGAGGTCCTGGGTTCGATTCTACTACTAAAAAATTTCTGATTTAGATTTTCTAGTAGTGTGCTCGGAGTCTGGATAAGTGCCCGGTATATGGCAATAGGCTCACCACCTATTCCAT